>VYXG01008676.1:1335268-1462669 GCA_013397235.1 Lanius ludovicianus
GTGGGAATAATTCTCAGGGTTCATCCCAAAGATGTTTTCAGCTCCAGAACAGGATCTGAGAGATGCAATGTCTCAGAAGCAGTCAGCCAGTCCGGTTCCTTTCAGGGCAGGTTGGGGGGCTGAGGAAACACCCAAGCTCAGGATTAACTTCAGGACATGAAAGAGTCCCATCCTTCATCAAGGATGAAGCAACCAAAGAGTGGCCTCTGTCCTGCTCCTAATCAGAGAAAATAAGTGAAAATACTCCTTTCATTGCTTTAGGACAGAAGATAAGCAGGCACAGCCCCCACAGCCCTACTTCTTGCCTTCTACTGCACAACCCTGCCACCTTTTTTGTTTTGGAGCCAAAAGGCCAGGAGGGAAAAGAGCAATTCCTCCAAGAAAAAAAACCAAAACAAAACAACAAAACAAACAACCCAAACGAAAAGAAGGAGGTGGAGGCTGGGAGAGCAGGTTTCTCTTCCATGGGTGCCAGAGAGAGACACCCTGAATCTGGCAAAACATCCACCAACACAGTTCCACCCTCTCCAGCAGCACCAAAAAGTCTCTGAGTTGTCCATTCCCCCCCATTCCCCGCAACTGGAGTGGTACAGATGAGAGAGTTTTTAATTCCTGCCTGTCTTTCATTTCTCTTCCCAAAGTGGGTATGGTTGGTTGGTTCCCTTTTCTCCTTCCTTTCTTTTTTTGGCTTCTCTTTCCCTTTCCTTTCGACGTTTGTGCTCATGAGCGAAGTGTTTTGTTTTGTTTCAGTCTTTTGGTTTTAATTGCAGTCAGATGGCAGTGCCCCTTTACGGCATGACGCTCAAATGTTCCAAGTGTGGAGTAGTTTCTTCTGCTGAAGTTTCGGCCACAGCCACCAGTAACGCCATGTTAGTTCCTCTAATTTCAACTTCTTTTCTTTCTTTCTTTCCACTTTCTTTTTTTTTTTTGTTTTGTTTTTTAAGAACTTTCTAATTTCATTTTGATTTTCGCTTTTCAGTTCGTTTTTTATTTCCCTCTTCCATTTCCCTGCACTCACCAGCCCGTGTTTGTTTTCTCTCCCCATGTCCCTGCCCACCTCCCTGACATCCCCCAGCTCTCCCTGACCTCATTCTCTGGGCCATGAGTAGTGCAGGGCTCCTGCAACACCCCTGGAGCTGATGGGCTGGATCCTGAAAAGCGCTTTTTGACATGCCTAGATTTCAGATTTAAGCATGTGAGCAGCCCATGGAAGACAAAGGGACTCTGCATTTGGTGCAAGCTGTGTATTTGTTTAACACCCTGTTCTTGGAGTTCCAGACTTAAAGATGTGATTCCCAGTAATTCTGGTGGTAGACAGGGACTCCAAAATCCATCTTTTGCTTGAGTGTTTTCCTCCAGAGGCTGCAGAGCACTGAGCGTGGTTTAAGTGAGTTGGTGAATCACTTCTAAGTGGTTTTTTTTCCCCCCTCTTACGAAATGCTAAAGTTAAGTTAAATACCTCATAGGCCTGCAGGTCTGATTTGATAAGTGTTGACTGCCTCTTTTGGACCCCTGAATTTGGACTTGGAATTAATTCTCCAAATCTTAAAGCGTTTCATAGCTCTGAGTTACGAAAGTCAAATGCTATTAAATCTCTTCTTAGATGCCTCTGGAGTTAGCTTAAAAAAAAAGAAAAAAAAAAATTTAATGCCACAGCTTTGTTCTGCTGGAGAAATTGTTGCTATTTTTGAGGTTGGCTTTTTTCCCAAAGGTTAAGGTTGGAGGGAGAGCGATGAGGGAAGGTTTGTCTTTCTTCCTTCCCTTTCGGAAATTTTATTATCTGTATCACATGCAAGTGATGCTGCATTTTGGTTTTGATGTCTAAATTAATACATGCAAAACGTGTGAAGGAAACAGTCTCAGATCATCTGCAGTTCAAAAATTCCTGCCTTTAATTAATCTGAACTAAAAGAGGCAGCTGAGTGCCTGATCTCAAAATGTAGAAAGATAACAGCAAATCAAAGCTCAAGAGCACCTGGAAGGTGTCCCTGCTCATGGCAGGGGGTTGGAATGAGATGTTCTTTAAGGCTCCTTCTAGCCCAAACCATTCTATGATTCTGTGGTTTTCTCAGTGAAATGAAAAACTGAACAAAATTGGATTTATTTTTCATTGCTGAGGTCATTTACTCACCTTTTTCAGCAGTGCCCAGCTGAGCTGGTGAGATGGAATTGGTCCAGATGCGTGTACCACAAGTCTGGAATGAGCAGCTCACTGCTTTTTGGATTCCTGTAACTGCAGGGGAATGTTAAACCAGCAGAAGATTTACTATTAATAAATTAGACTCTTAAAGAGAAGAGGCTTTCTGTTCATAGTAAATTAATTTTAAAAGTTAAACAGTCTCAAGTCCCTCTCCTATAGTGTCTGACATTGGTCTGTGATAAATCACAAATTCTGATTCATCTCCAAATGAGGAGAAAAACAGGGATGTGAAAGCCAGATCTCCTCGTCATCCTGCTTCTTTAATTTAAGTGGATTGATAGAAATTGGAGGGCTCTTGTAAGAGAATTTTTTAATGTTTTGTTTCCCAGCAGGTTGGATACCTCAGATGACAGGGTCCAGTATCAGTTCTGTTGTTTGTCCTCAAGTGTCCCATGCTCTTCTCCTTGCAAAGGGAACACTGAGGAACACACGAGTAACTTCACTCATTTCCCCTCGTCATCCACTTCATCCTGCAGCTGAACTGTTCCTGCTTTTTCTCCTCCAAATTTATTGTAAATGAGGTTTTCCAAAAGGCCACGCCCTGATTATGCTTCGTGGCACTGCCACCCTTCTGCTGGGCTCCATCCTCCCAGACCTTGGAGCAGCTTTGCTGTTCAGTTTTGCAGTCTTGAAATGTGGATTAAAGGCTGTGAGGATTCCTGGCTCTTCTCTGGCCTGGACTGAGCCATAAATTTTTGGTGGAGAGCACATCAAGGATGTTCCTGCCTTCTTCTGCTGGGTTGCTCATGCCCTTTCCAGCTTCTCATGGGTTCCAGAGGTTTTCTGGGATAGCATGGAATGAGAAATTGAGCCTTTAGCCTGTTTTTCTTGGCTTTTGGAAATCTTTGTGATGATATCTGCAGTCAGATAAGGGGATGTGTAAGGGAGGGAAGTCAGAGGGAACTGATGGGAGAGAAAAGTGACAGAAGTAGAAAAATAAGTACTGCAAATTGTGATTTCTTGACCTGGGAGTAATAGATGGAAATCTTTGGATGTCTGTGACCTGTTAAGGGTTAGCTGGACTTGACAGGTGTGGGTTATATAAGTCCTTCCCTTTAGGCTATGCTGAAGAAGATGCTGAGCAGGTTTTGCCATAGGAAGGCCTCTGTTCCCACATTTCCTCCCGTTTATTGCTGCCTGTAGGGCACCCTCAGCCTATGAGATGTTGCTTCATAATGAATTTGTCTTTGCTACCTGTGAAAATTATTTTATCTGAGATGGGAAGTGTGTCTCAGGGGCTTTCTTAGAGCCAGGGAGTGCTGAGGGATGGATGGATGGATGGATGGATGGATGGATGGATGGATGGATGGATGGATGGATGGATGGATGGGTGGATGGATGCAGGGATGGATGGATGGATGGATGGGTGGATGGGTGGATGGATGGATGGATGGATGGATGGATGGATGGATGGATGGATGGATGGATGGATGTTGATGTCCCATCCCTGGAAGTGTCCAAGGCCAGCCTGGATGGGGCTTGGAGCAACCTGGGATAGTGGAAGGTGCCCCTGCCCCATCTTTAAGGTACCTTCCACCCCAAACCATTCCACAATTTTATGAATTCCTTCCAAGCAGCTCATTGGAAATATGGACTATCAGGCTCTGACCAGTGGGAAGAGATTGGCCCATGACTAAAACCCCGGGAGAGTGTATTTTTCCAGGCACCTCACCCAAGAGCCAATATCAGGGGTCCCTCGTGACCCTTCTCACCATCATCCCTTTAAATCTTCAGGAATTCACACGTCAGATCTCCCATCTATGGCTTTTGCCCTTTTTCTTGGCTCAATATCCTTTTAGGGAGTCTTACTTGTCAGATTTTCTGCCTGTATTGTAATTTCAGCACTAATGTGGATCAGTATTTCCGTGCATGGCTGATTTTAGGAAGGAGACTGTTCCTCAGGAGAGTGTTGTCCTCATGGTTCAAAGAATTTGAAATCCTCTCCTTATGTGGGATAAACCTGGATCCTGCAAGTCCTTGTTGGACTTTCAGAGAGCACCTGCCTTTATTAAAGGTGCCTAATGAAGAAGTCTGGTTCCACCTTCCTGTCTCATGTGTCATAAAATCATCACAGAATGGTTTGGGTTGGGAGGGACCCTAAAGTTCATCTCATTCCAATCCCCCCCACTATGAACACTTTCTGCTAGATCAGGCTGCTTGGGTCAGTTTAGAGGCATTTGATTTCCTGTTCCCTAATTTTATTATTTATATTACAGCTGCTGCAAGTCAAATCATCTTTTTGGGAAAAAATAAAAATCACAGCAGGTGTTTCTTTTTTCCCTGTGCATGGGAAGAGCAAGCAGAGTTCCCCCTCTTTTCCAGTTACAGGTGTCCTGTCTTGGTTATATGGGCCTTGAGTTACAGGGATTTGCTCTGAAAGTGTCCCTAAAATTAGGACAACAGCCTTGCTTTTGGGAGGAACACTGTTTAAGTGTTTAAAAAGCATTTAAGGCCAGGTTGGATAGACCTGTGAGCAGCCTGGCCTAGTGAAAAGTGTCCCTGCCCATGGCAGTGGGGTGGAATTGGATGGTTTTTAAGGTCCCTTCCAGCCCAAACCATTCCATGCTTCTTTAGTTCTGTGAATGCAAGTCAGAGGAGCAGAAAAGCATGAGAGAATAAATAAAGCACATCCCTGCATTGTGATTTTCCTGCAGCAGAACCACCAGTGTGTAAGGAGCCATCCATTATGTGTTGAGTCCAATTCCCTTTTCAGAGCTCCTCTCCAGGAGCAGGTTTTGAATTATAAAGTGATTTCTTCCTCCTTCTGCTGCTTCTTTAACTTAGGTCGCTGCTGCTCTGTCAGGGCTGAGTAATGACAAGAATTGATCACTTTGCCCTTTCTAATGGCCCTTTACATTTTTATTGGCATGTCCTGCCTGTCCCCCTGCACTCACCTTCTCTCAGGGTGCAGGGCTCTTCATCTTTCTCCATGCAGATCTTTATCTCCAAACCCATTCTTTTTGCTCTTTCCATCGCTTTCCTCTAAGTGCAATCCCTTTATTCTGCTTCTTTTGCAAAGACAAAGACTCTCAATGCCTCCAGTTACTGAAAGGACAAAACCACAGCTGGATTTTGTCATTTTGGCCAAATCCTTGCTGCCACAGCAGAGTCTCCTGTGTGCTTTCATAAGGCTGGGTGCTTCCCATGGTAGATCCCATGTTCCAGAGCACATTAGGAGTGGCTGAGGGAGCTGGGACTGTTTATCCTGGAGAAAAAGAGGATTGGGAGGACCTTATCACTCCCTGAAAGGAGATTGGAGCCAGGTTGGAGTAGGGCTCTTCTATCAAGTGACAGAACGAAGGGAAATAGCCCCAAGTTACACCAGGGGAGGTTCAGGTTGGACACTGGGGAAAACTTCTTCCCTGAAAGGATGACCAAGCATTGGAACAGGCTGCTCAGGGAGATGGTGGAGTCCCCATCCCTGGAGGGAGTTAAAAGCTGTGCAGATGTGGCCCTTGGGGACATGGTTTAGTGCTGGGTTTTGCAGTGCTGGGACAAGAGTTGGACTCAATCTTAGAGGTCTTTTCCAACCTCAGTGATTCTGTGACAAAGCTGAGGACGTGGCCACGCTGTCACACCTCCTTGCAGTTAAATCTGGTTGCACTGTGGCATATCCCAAATTATCCCCCTTCCTCTGCACCACAGCTGTGGTGGGGAGGAGAAATGTGACAACACAGCTGTCCTGCTGAGTGACACGGACATGTCAGGGTCACCACACCACAAACCAGCATCCTGCTTCCTGAACACCTGTAATGATCTTCCCTGGATGCTGCTGTCACTCATCCTAAGAGCCGTCATAACTGGGATAAATAAGAGGATCTGCCTGCTAATTCCTTTGTCCCAAGCAAGAAAAATCAGGGATTTATTGATCATGGCTAATCCATGAAAAGCCATTAGGTGGTCACAATGTCGCTGTGTAACAATTGGTCATTTCATATCACAGCTCATGATAAGCACCCTGATGTGATGTTTCTTAGGTCCTGTAGGTAATTCTGGGATCTTTTAAGGATTCACCTTCCTAAAGAAGGGACAGGTGGGAAGGTGGCAGAAATAGGAGTCCTGCTTTGAATTCAGCTCACAGCAAGTAGAATTAAGGGCAGTCTCACAGAAAACCCACTTATCTTCCCATGTGTTTTCATCTGAAATTCCAATCTTTACCTGATTTCTTTAATGGAACTTTTAATTTGGAGTTTAATATTTCAAAGATCCAAGCAGAGCCCTGCAAGTGAAATTAGAGTAAGTTCCAGTTCCTGTGACCTGTTGCCATCTGCTGCCTGAGAATAAAGGTGGTGCATTTAAGTGGCCAGTAGCATTTCCATCAATTTTGTAAGGGGATGAGAAGGCATCTGGAAGGTGAATCACAAAGAGAGCAGAACTGTGAGCTGGTGTAAGTCAGCACAACTCAGGAAAATCCTGATTTGGTCTGGCTGAACATGTGGTCTATGGCTGAGCTGGAAGGGCAGATGATGTTTTCATAATCTGGTTGGAAGGGCAGAGCAAATTGACTCAAATAATTCCTTCTTAAAGCACGTTTTGAAGCCAGTGGATTCAAATGTGACCATTTGCTGAACAGAAACATAATGTACATATCATTTACCTTCTCAGCAGCATCCTTTACCACCCCAAATCCACATCTAAATCTTGGCTCCAGTTCCAGATCATTGTCCTTATGAGTTTGCAGATCTTTCCAGGAATGGAAAACCCACCCAGATTTAGATGTTTGGTTCAGACCTGCCTCAGATCCATTCACAGGTGTGGTTTCCAGGTCTCCTGTGGCACACTGCTGGTAGGAGCATCCACAGAATGCTGCACCAAGAGTGTCCTGGAAGACCAGATAATTCCAGGAAGCAGAGCTGTCTCTTACAGACCTTTTCTGGCAGCTTTTATTGAACTTTATGGTTTCCCCTTGCTGCTGGAATTATTTCACCTACTCAGCCATGCTGTGTTTGCTGATGCTTGCATGGAAGACACGTCCTTATCAACCAAATCTTATCTTTTCATTTGGCCTCTCTGATTTTGTCTTTCATGCACTTGCTGATTAGTCAGATTTATGAAGGCTCCCCCACAAATGACAGCAAAGAGAGATTTCAGTGCAATGAGGCAGATTTCAGAGAATTGGAATACGTAATTTCTGTTTAGGAGTTGTTTGGTTGAGGGCTGTCTGCTGTTTTTTTGGGTATTTTTTATAATACTTTGAAATCATAGTTCATATCAAGCATTAAGGAACAGTATTTGCCATCCAAGATAAAATTACAAGGTATCAGATTATGTCATGGCCTTTACCTTACACAGAGGTCTCACAAGGCTTGTTCTAATTAAAAAGAAAAAAATTCCATTTCCCTGCTCCCTTAGGTGAATTACATTCCTTAATAATACCATGAGGGAACACATCCGAGTGGGACAGGGCGTAGGAATATTTGCAATCAGGGTCTCATTCTGACTATAAAAATAAACTGTCACTTCAGTGTGTGGTCATTGCAGAACTGATGTAACAATCCTTGAAAAACCCTTAATGAAGCCAGGGCGTTCTATCCCAACGTCCAAACCTGTATCCAAACTCCAGCTTTGTTCAGGGAAAACTCTCACTGAGGTCTGTGAGGTAACCAGCGAGTAAACTTTAAACCCTTGGTCATAGATCAGGAAATGGTAAGCAAGTCCCATGTAAGTACTGCAAAACGTGTGTCATGGTATCTGTCCTGTAATTTCTTGTCTCGCCTGTATTTGTTTGTATTTGGAGATTTTCTTGTAGCTCCACTTGTTATTCGAGATCCGCTCTGGTTTGTTAGTTAAAAGCCCACAGAGAAATTCTCCTCATATTCTTGGTGCCAAATATAAGGGATGAGTGACAGCTTAAAGTCTCCCTAGTCAGCTGTTAAAATTGTTTGGGATCTTTTTTTCTGGTTGGAGAGATGGATGCCTAAAGAGTCCCTGGGGGAAGAGCTGCGTTCCCATTTGCAGGGCCATCATTCCCAGCTAAAGTGGAGGTTCCTGGGGCAGCACTTGCATCACAGAAAACTTCTTTTGTCCAGTTTTCTGTCTTGTGAATAGAGATGTGGCCTGAATCTCAAGTTAATGTCAGCACAGGAATAAACTTCCTTACAAGAATTGTCAAACATGGAACAAAAAGCTTTTTTTTTTTCCAAAGCATCAGCTGGGGAGATCACACAAGAAAGCAGAAAACTTTCTAACCACGGGGAAATTAGGTCAGGCTTTAGTTCTCAGTGTTATAGGGACCATCAGCTGTAGAGCAAAGGAGCAGTACAGATATTTCAGGCTGCACATCAGCTCTCTGCTTGTCCGTTCGAGTCACTCGAAAGCGTGACACGTCCCAGTGTCGGTGTCTTCCATGTGCTGTGGAAGTCCAAGTGTCTGTGACCCCAGTGCCGACAGCCATCGTGACAGACCAGTCTCTGCTGCAGCTGTTCCCCTTCCCCTTGGCAACCTGCAGTGACTGTATTTTGTCTCCTTCCCTCGGGAAAAGCCGTGGTGGTGGATTAGGGGCAGAGTGGGAAGGGGGCGGAAGGCGGAGGGAGGGATCTGCATCCTTCCTCCCCACCTCTGGTTTTATGCATGACTGCACCATTGGGAAGCTGTCCCCCTGTTTGGGTAGAGTGAGTGTGCAAAGCCTCTTCCTGCTTCCCTGGGAGAGGGGCTTAGGAGAGGTCTCCCACACGGACATGCTGGCTGGAGAAGCCTGGTGGGATCTGGAGGCTGAATTAGAATCCCACCTGGAAGGGGGTGAGGTGGAGCTGAGCTCTCTTTCCCCTCTCCCTTGACAGGGCTTCCCTCTGGAGCTCCTGTGTGGTGCTGCCTCTGCTGGCTCTCACCTGGATGTCTGCAGTGCTGGCCATCACCGACCGGCGCTCGGCGCTTTTCCAGATCCTTTTTGCCGTCTTCGACTCCCTGGAGGGATTTGTCATCGTGATGGTCCATTGCATCCTCAGGAGGGAGGTGAGAGGGACAAGTCGTTATCTTTTATATAAAATCAACATCCTTTCCCATAAAAATCACCTGGAAAAGTGTCCAGCCAGCCTGGTAACTTCTCTAACCCTACAAATACTGCCTTTGGGGAGATGCTGACCATAAAAATGACCGTGACATTTCCGGTCCAAGGAAAGGAGGGGGGAAGCAGAGTGGAATTCGGTGGGCAGCCTGAGATGGGATAACATGTCAGGCTTTGCTTGTTTACCACCAAAATTCATTTTTCCACAATGTTCACACCCCACCTCCAAAAATGCCACATTAAAGAAGTTGTTTGTTTGATTTCAGGAAGGGCAAAATGCTCTGAGATTTACAGGATAAAATCTGTTCTGGCATTAACACTTTGATATCCCAGCTAGGAAGTACAGCCAGCAATAATCAGGCAAGGAAATTGAGGAAATTCTCTTCAGCTTCCCCGTGGAGATTTAAAATGGTGAATTATATCAGGGAAGAAAGGATGAATCTTTTATTTTTTTTCTATGCCTTTCATCCTACTGAGTGGAGAGACTATTAATAACAGAGACAGGAAGGGGCTTTTTTTTCAATATTCATTTTGTCTTCTTACAGTTCCTTTAAATTAAGTAAAACAGATTAATTTCTTATGTCAGGCCAATGAAATCAATGGAATTACACCACTGGCTTGGCTGAGACTCCTTCCACTAATTGCATTATGAATATGAGCATGCATTTAACTCCCATTGCAGTCACTGGGATTTTTTCTTTTCCCAATTATTTCAGTGAGTTTGGGATCAGATTTATATTACAAGATCACAGTCAGACTTTGTAGACACCAATCCAGTGATCAATGCAGGAGCATCCGCTGTAAAAATATTGCAAGCTGCAAAATAAAGAACATTTTTATTCCTCACTGTATAAATCAGGCAAATAGAAGCGACCTGAGCAGTGACCCAGGATTGCTGGAAAACCTTTGAGTTGCTCTTCAGGGTGTGAAATATGTAACACATAAACCATGTGAAGGAAATGCCTGGGTGCTGCTAAAGCAGGGTCGGTGTCCTTTTGATCTAACGAGGGCTGGTTTTATTTTTGATTTCAGCAGAATTTAATGTGCTTTGGTCAGTCTGACTCTGACTTTTGCCAATCTGTTCCTGTAGGTCCAGGATGCTGTGAAGTGCCGGGTTGTGGATCGTCAGGAGGAAGGGAATGGAGACTCAGGGGGGTCATTTCAGAACGGACACGCTCAGCTCATGGTAGGGAAGCCTCCCAACTCCCCTCTTATCAGGGGATTTATGGGAATTTTTAACTCATAACTGATAAGCACAGGGCTCTGTCCATCACAGATCTTGAAATCACCGCTCTTATTTCCTTTAAACTTTTGCTTGGGCAAACACAGCTAAAAACAGACTTTTCCACACAAATCTGGGGTGTTGCATTGTAATTTTAAGGTTCTGAAACTGGCACACGAGGTTTTACAGACATCTGGGTGTGATCTTTTCTTTCCCAGAAAAATAAAGAGCCAGAATAAACCTCCCAGGTCTTCCAGACCTTTTCATCCCCATTAAGCTGCCTTGTCCTGGCTGGAGCTAGGAAGCAGTAGTTTAATACTGTTTTAATCACAGTCTGTGGGGTTATTATCATAAAAATGCTGTCTCAGAGGGATTTTTTTTCTCTCAAAAGCACATTTTGCTTCACTGGCAATAGTTTAAGCTCTGTAAATCGTGGTCCTGTTGTGTTAGTCCTTTACAAACAGTAAAGGAATAAACTGTGGGGCTTCGTCCTGCATCTGCTCCACTATTGTGATTTGATGCAAGAAACATTTAATTTCTGAGCTTAAGATAAACAGGAGAATCAAAGGATGTGAGCAACTTCCAACAGCTCCTGGTTAATATTAGAACTACAGCACAACCCAGTGATGTTTTTTTTCCAGTCACTCCTGTGCTGGGCACTTTGTGCTTGGCTTCGAGGCCTCATTTCAAACAGCACAATCTTGGAGTCAAGACATTAAGAGAGGTTTAATTCCACCACACCTCGGTGGTGTTTGCTAGAAACAGGAGCCTCATTTCTCATTTAAATGCAGAGTCTTCTCATTTTCAGCCAGGTTCTCGCTCTGCCTAATTGTGGGTAATTAGAGAGCCCCTTGCATGCCTGGTGCTTTGGCTTCTTCAATAATAGACACCATAATCACACCCAGTCTCAATCTTCCTTTCCATAAATTAACACCCAGAGCTTTTTTATTCTCCTTCTGTGAATCGTGTGCCTCCAAATTATTTATGTAACTTCAGATTCTCAGCATCCTGAAAAAAAAATGTGGGTCCTGCATTTGTCAGTCTGTTGTCACCATCCCGGGTTTCAGGGTTTGTGTCTCTGTACAACTCCACGTTCTCCATTCATTATCAGCCACCTTGCAAAATTCTGTGTCAGCCACAAGTTTTTTAGCAATGCTGCATTTTCTCCTGTGCTGCTGATGGGTGTGTGGAGGAGCAGGGAGCTCACAATCACTTTCCTCACATTCCAGCCTGAAAAGCTGTGGAATGTGGCTGTGAGATGACTCCTCACTGATATTTTCACAGGGGCACAATGTTACTTTCTTGTAAAATCACCAAAGAAATCAAAATACAGCATTTTTGCTGTTACCTGTTTCATTAATCTCCAAATCTGCCCAAGTAGTGAAAAGGAGCTTAGCTGAGTAGAACTGTTCTCCCCACAAATTCTTGTTGACTGGTATTAAATATAAACCTGGCTTTCATTTATTTATCAGCAGAACTAGTGCAGGCTGTTCAGCTGCATTTTCTGGGACTCCTATCATGAAAATGAGATTATATTTTTCTGTGTCACCCCATTTACCCATTCAAATGTTGCTTCAGTGGCATTTCTCTTCTGTTCTTTCCAGATTTGTTTGATATCCCCAAGAATTTACTGGGAAATTAACATCAGGAAGGTTGAGATAGTTCAAAAACTCTTGGCTCTCAACCTGCTGATATTAAAGTGTTTATCCCAGGGGGATGGGGATTTTTCCCACATTCTTCTCGTGGACTGAAAATGGATTTCATTTCATCACATTAATACAATTACATTAAGTGTCTTTCTGAAATGATACCAGAAATTATCAGTGAACTCTTCTACCTTTTGCCAGTCTGCAGCTTTCCCATCACTCCATGAAAGCTCATGGCCCGCTGTGACTCAGTTTATCCAGTTATTTGAAATGTTATCTGCTCAAAGCTTCAGAAAAAGGATTAACTCCTACTGAGAGAAGAAAGGAGTTCCCTTTGGCTGTGCAGACCACTTGAAAAAGTTATTCAGCCTTTGTGCCTGCAGGAGCCATTGATTTTATATGCTAAGAGTTTCAGAAGCAGAGACTTGTTCCCACTTCATGTGACTTGGTGACAGATCACAAGGAAGTCCAATGGGGATGGAGCGTTCCCAGCAGGATCCCCAGATCTCTTTAATAAATGGAGGGGAATCCATTTAAAATTATGTGTGGAGTGACATATCCAGGACAGTTCAGGGCAGGAACCTGTTCCCTGTTTTTGTTTTAGAAGTGTGAATAAGTTTTCCAGGGAGATAGTTTAATCTACAGCCCAGGAATAAGTGGATGAGCAGATGAACCCCAATTGAAATGCAATGTTCCAGCTTTATCAGTGATAAAATTCAGAAGCCAACAGGTAGAAAAACGTGGTGTGTTTTCCATGTCTGAAAATCCAAGCAAAACCTCTCCCCTCCCCTCTCCTGGCAAAGGCTGTGCCCACCTCACTAAACTAACGGGGAGTTTTGCATTTCCCAAGCTTCCCTGTCCCCACCACCCCCTTTTGACCACGTCCTCTGTGTTCTCTGTCTTTCAGACCGATTTCGAGAAGGACGTGGACATGGCTTGTAGATCAGGTGAGCACATCACAGGTGAGAATCAGCAAGTGACCTGGTTTGGGGATTGAACTAGGCCATTTTTTCTCCCTTTCTGTTTCCTTTGTGTGTGTCTCAGTGCCTTGCATGTCCTCGCATTGGGTTCCCCTTCCTTTCCACCCCGGCCAAAAGAAAGCAACACCACGAATTCTCCCTTTGCTTTTCTTGTTTCCCTGAAGCTCTTTTGGCCTTTTTCCTTAGATCAAGGCTGGCCTCTGAGGAATTATTTTTGCCATGTAACACAGTGGCAGGGAAGAGCATCAATGAAGAAGAGATGGGATCCATCTCTTCCTGCTGTGATCCTTCTTTGTCCCAGCAACCCCCTGCCCAAGGGGGTCACACCAGCTCCGTGCACAGACTGTCCTTGTGGAAAGTCTGAAATCTGGAGAGCCTTCCCACCACTCCAGCTGGTTCCAGGAACTCTTCTGAGCACCTGGAAGTGGTTTGGTCTCTCCTCCTCTGCCTGCTCCTTTCTGCTGTGTGTTCATCACACAGGTTCCTTTGAAGCCCGAGGATGTGCATGAGTTGACAGCCCCTTTTGCCCAATAATCCCAGGGGTGTCTGTGCTGCCTGGATTCTCCCTGGCTGCCTCTTCCTCTCTGCAGGTCTCATCCTCTCCTGGTCCTGGCATGCTTTTGGCTGAAGTTATTTTTCTTACCCTTTGTAGATATTGAGGCTTTCCTTTGCCCTCCCAGACTTCTCTCCCAAGCAAGAGAAATACCACCTTGCTTGGACCTTGCATAATTCATATCTTCCAAACCAGGATTTTCCCAAGCCAAGGACAACACACTCTGTGTTCAGTTACCATTATGACAAAGCTTTTCTCTCTGTGTCTTTTTATTGATCTTTCTTTCTTGTGTTCCTTCTTTCCTTTTTTCCTGCCTTCCTTCCTCCTCTCCTTCTATCCCTGCCCTTTTTTCTTTCTCTCCTCCTCTCTCTTTCTATAAACATCTACCTGTCCTTTTCATTTATCGTTTTCTTTATCTCATCTATCATTTATTTATCTGCTTCTAATGTATTTATCTATAATTCATCTCTTTTGTTCTGTCTGGCAGTCACTTATTTATCTCTGTCCTCAGCTGTCTGTCTTGCTGTACCTGTTATTTATGTATTTCTATCTGTCAACATTTGTCCCTGTCATTGTGTTTCTGTGTATTGTCTGTCACTGTCACTATCATTTATCTGTCTAATATCTATCTATATCTTATTTATCTTTTCCTGTCCTTCTCTCTGCCTCACTCTCTCCCTGTGCTTATCACAGTCACAGTATATTTATCTCACTTACCCCTGTGATATCTTATTTCATGGTCTCTTTCTGTCCATTTATCTCTTTTCAGGGTCTGTCCAATTTTTTTTTTCTGTTTCTCTGTCTCACACTCTCTAATCTAATTTTGAGCTGTCAGCCTCTTCTCATTTGTCTCCCTCCTTCTCTTTTGATATCAAATATCTCAGTCCCAAAAAGTCACACGCAAAAAACGTGCGAGGCCACATCTGGGTCGAGGGGATGCTCAGTGAATATTCACCAGGCACAGAGTCAGCTGTAAACCTCAGCAGACCCCTTTCTGGATCTGCCACCACACCTCTTAATCCCAAATCGAGTTTCCCAGAGGAAGGGAAGGAGCTGATTTGTTTCAGATTTCAGGGCAGGAGCCCCTGGATCTGCAGCTTGCCAACAGCCTGAGCTTCCCCTCCTTTGCCAGCATCCAACTCTACAATTTGCTTGTTGATGTCTGCCTGGAGAGATTCTCCTCCTCTCATAAAATTCCATTGGAGTGAGCCAAGATAAGTAGTTAATAATAAACCCCATTTCAGAGACCTTTTGGAGTAGTGCATTATCCCATGCACTCTGCTGATGGAATAATAAAACCCAGGAACTTGTCCAATGGTTTTTGGCCATCATTTCTCCTGGAGGCACCATCTCCCCTCTTGTGATGGATTGGAGATGTGGCTGACACCACTCATAACCTCCTCACGTGGATCCCCTGGTAGGACTTGGTCCAGGCCTCGGTGTTGAAGGCTCACTCTGCTCCATGCTTGGAGATTGCCAAGTGGAAACCTCTCCAAACCTATTTTCTGCAGCTGATGTAAGCATGGAGAAGAGCCTGGGTCGATAAACCTTGCTGGGACTCCCAGGGGAAGGGTTTGACTTGCTCTGATTTATCCCAGCAATGCCAAGATGATCATGGCTGCCGTGGCTGCACTCAGAGTTTTCAGCTTTAAAAGCTTTTTCCAAGTTCTTTTTATTCTCCTTGGTGCCCTTGTCACCCTGCCTTGCCTGCTCTGTAGTCCTGGGGAAGAGCTCACTCCCACTCTGATCTGGTAGGAAAATCTGTGTGTCCTCAGTGCCCTGGGATGCTCATGTCAACAGCCCTGTCCTACATGGAACAGCAGAATAATGTCAGCTTACCCCAAAAATCCTCCTCCCTGGTCCTAAAAAGATCCATTTACCTATTTTTATTTCCTCCTGAGATGGGTGAAAGGGGAACATGCATTTATTTCTCTTTTCCTGTGCTGAAATCGTGGGTAAGTAGCCCTCACAACACTTCGTCCCTGCCCCACAGTCTGATTTCCATGATTTTCTGATTTTTCACCCAATGGAGACATCAAGCTTGACATCATTATTTTCTCAAGATCTTTGTTGCAGCCTGAAATCAACTGAACCACAGATTATTATGCCTGGAAAGGGGACAGATGGGTTTTTTTGTGGGCAGTGTTGTGTGGGAATGAGTGTCCAAATGCCCTTTATGACTTGTTCACCTCCTCCTCAGTTCAAAGTTTTCCTCTTTTTTTAAGGAATATTCCTGTCACCACTTGCTTTCCTGAAGAGAAATTGAAAATGGCTAAATAATGAGCTCTCACAAAGCCTTGCCATGATTACTGGAATGTAAAATTTTTTGGGGAGCAGTTTAGAATTCATAACAAAATATGGCGTGTTTCAAAATACCAATTTATTAACACTGGAACTGTTAAGGGAAAAGAACAACCTGAATTATTTTAGTGAGTTAATAAAACAAAATAAATTTGAAGGGAGCTGGAACTCGATGATCTTTTAAGGTCTCTTCCAGCCCAGGGCATTTGATGATTTTATGATTGTATGAATCATTGATAATGTTATATTTCTGCTATTTCCTGAATCAAAAGCATTTTTTTTACAAGAAAGCAACATTTTATTTTAACCTCCACAGGTTAATAATACATAGATTTCATGCACATACTAGATATACTAAATACCTAAAAATGTCTTTGTTTTTCAATGTATTGTCATCAGTATCTTAGCCTAGATGGGAGTTTTGGCCATGGTTGTGTTGAAAAATTCACATCACAGAGAATTATCCCCAAATGAGGTTTTTTTTTCCTGCCTGGCTTTAGTTTTGCCTTCAGTATCCTGGCTTTTAAAAGCAGAAATAATGTTAAACACTGTTGTGCCTCTTTGGGAGAGGTGCTGGTGGGGAGTGACCTTGGGAGGTGTCTGGATGTGTGAACACAATCCCAGGGGAGGTGCTGAGGTCACTTCTCTGTCTCCCCAGTGCTGAACAAAGACATCACCACGTGCAGAACCTCGACCATCACAGGGACCCTGAAGCGCCCGTCGCTGCCCGACGAAGAGAAACTGAAGCTCAACCACCAGAAAGGCTCATCCAACTTCAACAGTCTTCCAGCCAACGTCTCCAAGATGCACCTTCAGGGCTCCCCACACTACCTGGGGGCCATCAACCTGAACGAGTTCAGCAACCATTCCCTCACCCTGAAGAAGGACAAGAACCAGCCGCCAAAATCCATCTACATCTGTGACGGGGACATCTTCAAGAAGTTGGACTCGGAGCTCTCCCGGGCACAAGAGCAGACCCTGGACACCAGCTACGTGATCCTGCCCACCAACACATCCACCTTGAGGGCCAAACCCAAAGATGAGAGCAAATACAGCATCAACATCGACCAGATGCCTCAGACGCGGCTCATCCACCTCAGCATGGCCACCGACCCCGGCTTCGTGGTCAAGAGTCCCCCGCGGGAGCCGGTGACCATGGCGTGCAGTGAGGTGCAGGGTTCCTCCATGATCCAGCAGCAGCAGCAGCTGGCTCCACAGAACATCTCCAACGAGTCACAGATGCCCAACAGCCTGTGTGACACGGGTGACTCAGGGAACTCGGGTGTGGTGTCCAAGAGCGAGACCGTCTCCACTCTGTCCATGAGCTCCTTGGAGGTGAGCGTGGGAATTGGGGTGTTGTTCTCAGCCCAGGGTGGTGTTCTGCCCTCAGTCCAGCAACTCCAGGGGGTTGACAAGAAGAACTTCAGGGAAAGTGCAGCCCAGGATGCAATGCCAGTGTCAAATTACCCTGAGGGACCACTGGCATGCGATCATATTTTGGAATGTGATGTCACAACTTCCACAGACACATTCCCTTGCTGGATCAGCTCTCTTTAGCCCTACAGGTGCTGCAAAGTCAAAAAAATGTTAATTTCTCAAGGACTGTTCATTTTGATGCCAGGCACATGGTCTGCCTTACCCTTCCCCCTTTATATCCTCTGCCCTATTTCCCATTTTGATGGTTTCAGTCATGATACAGATGAGAAAATCCCAGTGAGCCAGGCTGGACAGGACAGGGATGGGAGCAACCTGATCTACTGGAAGGTGTCCACACCCATGGCAGGAGGTTTTAACTGGTAGATGTTTAAGATCCCTTCCAACCTAAATGATTCAATAACTCTAAATATTTGGCACTTCCCATCATGAAGAGCCAGGGAAACATGTTAAAGGTGTAGGAAGAAGGAAAAGGAGAAGGATTGTCCCTGTTTTAACCCCTCACTAACCTTCACCCATCTCTTTCTCTCCTGAATATCCAGAGGCGGAAATCCCGGTATGCAGAGTTAGATTTTGAGGTGAGTACATCCCTTTCTGAATGTCAGTCCCAAATTTTTTGAGCCACCTTCTCCAGTTATCTAGCCCTTGGCAGCGCTCAGGAAATCCATATTCAGCCTGCTCTTACATGCAGAGTGAAGTCCTTCTAGAAATTATCCTGCCTCTCTTTCTGGGAAGCAGAAGGTAGAAGTGAAATGCAGACAGGTCAAATTAAAAAGAAAATATGATCATGGAACGGCTTTTGATGTAATTACCCAAATTTTACATGTTTGGGTGAGCTCTGAATACATTTACAGAGGTGACAAACTGAGGAGAGGCTGGGCATGGGGACAAGTATCAGTTAAAGAAGGGCAACAAACCTTCCTAGGACATTGACAGTCAAGCTCAAATTCTACAGTATAAAAATTTGATTGTTGCAAGTTTAAGACTTTTTTTTAGGTCAAAAATTAGGATTTTCCACTTTCTCACCCCTTCTCGGCTTGAAAATAAAGGCAGTGCTATGGTAGGTCCTCAGTAAATGCTGAAGGTGTTTTAGGCACCTGCAGGGAGACAGAGCTGGGATTTAATGATGTCACTCTGTGGGGAGCACGTGTTCCTAATGAACGGGGTTTGCTCACCTGGGGCCCTTTGTGTTTGCTCCAGAAAATCATGCACACGAGGAAACGTCACCAAGACATGTTCCAGGACCTGAACAGAAAACTCCAGCACGCAGAGAAGGAGAAGGAGTCTCCAACAACGGACAGCAAGGTTAGTCAGACACTGCCAGAAGGCCTCTGGTGCCAGCAGGAGCATGGGAAGAAGCAGGGAATTTAGGAGCAATCCCTGAACACTTTTCCTTGATTTTTTATCCGTTCATGTTGCAACAAACACCGCACAGGAGCCCAGTAGGAGGATGTCTGTCCCCATGTCTGTCCATGGTATTGTCCGCCCTGTGTCTGTTCTTGGCATTGCCTTCCAGATCATCCCTTTGTGCCTTATTCCTCAGCTCTTAGGTAGGATCTGGAAACTGGAATGACCATGAGGAGATCTGGGTGGAGAGTGGAGCGGGCAGAAAGAGGGGAAGTCTCTCCTCTCAGTTGTGGAGCTGAGGCAGAGGCCATGGTGGCAGTGATGGGATATTTTGGATGGCCAGAGCAGTGGGATTGAAGCTGGGGTGTTGGGAGCACATTTTGGGGACTGAAGCCTCATTAAATGTAGGTTATTTGTGACAGCTGATCACCCGTGATATGAGCACGTCCAAATGAGTGAGTCCAGGCAAGGCCATGAAGGTTGTCCAAGGGCTGGAACATCTCTTGTTTGAGGAGAGGCTGAGAAAATTTGGGTGGTTCAGCCTGGAGAAGGCTCCAGGCTGAGCTTGTTGTGGCCTTTCAGTCCCTACAGGAGCTGGACAAGGGAGTGTAGTGACAAGACTGTGACATCCAACAAGGAGAAAGGGCTTTAACCTGAAAGAGAGTGGGTTTAGATTGGATATTGGGAAGAAATTCTTCCCTATCAAGGTGCTGAGGCCCTGGCACAGAGTGCCCAGAGAAGCTGTGGCTGGCCCATCCTTGGAAATGTCCAAGGCTAGGCTGGACAGGGCTTGGAGCAACCTGGGATGGTGGAAGGTGTCCCTGACCATGGCAGGGGGTAGAACTGGATGATTTCTGTAGTCTTTTCTAACCCAAACCATTCTGTGATCCTGGGACATCCATGTTTTTTCCTTGACAGGAACAAAGTTCCAGGGAGAAGGGGCCTTTAAAGGAGACAGGGAACGACCTCTCAGCCTTTCAGAGGGGCAGAGATCTGGGACTGGAAATAGGTATCAGGAGCGTGTGTAATAAGTGGTGTAGATAATAAAGTAAGGAAGAGCAGGCAGATGGCACCTTCCACAAGTTGCAGCGAGCTGGGCAAAGACTGAAAGGCTGCAAGGAATTCTGTCATCTCCAGCTGAAGGGGAAGACAAGTGGCAGAGCCAGGCTGGCAGTAAGAAATTATATTTGGGGTTGCCTGCACTCAGGAGATAGGCAAGATGAGCTAATGATAACAATTTGTGGTGATTTGTGATCAAAACCCCTTGTGACAAGAAAGATATTGGGGGGCTGGGGAGAGAAGGGCAACAAAGATGGGAAGGGTCTGGAGCACGAGTCTGATGAGGAGAGTCTGAGGGAGCTGGGGGACTCAGCCTGGAGAAAAGGAGGATTAGGGGGGACCTTCTACTCTCTAGAACTCCCTGACAGGAGGTTGGAGCCAGGTGGGGGTCGGACTTCTCTCCCAGGTAAAAAGGTGCTAGAACGAGAGGAACCAGCTCCAGTCACACCAGGGGAGGTTCAGGTTGGGCATTTGGAAAAGTTTCTTCATTGAAAGGGTGGCCAAGCATTGGAAGAGGCTACCCAGGGAAGTGGTGGGATCACCACGCTGGAAGTGTTCAGAAACCACGTAGGTGTGTCACTTGGGGACATGGTTTAGTGGTGGCCTTGGCAGTGCTGGGTTAACAGCTGGATCAGTGATCTTGGAGGTCTTTTCCAACCTTAATGATTCCATGAGCCTAAGACAGATGCAGGATGCAGCACCCCCTTCAATGTGGCAAATGTGGCACTGGTGGGGCTTATTTCGATGGGACTCCCTCAGAGGCAAGAGCAGAGCTCGGAGGGTGATTGAACCAGAGGTTTGGGGGTTTTTGGGGGGGAAGCAGAGCACTGCAGAGCCTTTGGTTGGTGTCCTGACCTCCCAGCATTGCTGTGCTGAGCTCCAGAGCTGTTACCCCAGCAAATCCTGTTTTTACTGTGTGGCACGGTGTCATTATGGGCTGTCCAGTGTAACAGAGTGAGAGGGGCTGTGGATCTACAGGTTCAGATCAAAGAACCCTGCTTAGCCCAGAATCCCAACGTGTCTCACTCAGTGTCACCTCTCTGGGGTTTTTTTTTGCAATTATTTCAGTGTGATGCAGCTGTAAACCCAAAAAATGCTTAAATCTGGTGTAAAAGATAATCTGTGGTCTGTTTGCAGGAGGGTTTTATAGATTGGGAAGGTTTTAGCATTTCAGAGATGGATCTGTGTAGAAATAAAGTTGCTGCTGTCAGCATCAAAGAGCTTTGAGCTGCTGAAGGAGACTCTGAAGGTGGCTTTTGCATATTGGCTGAATTTTTTTCAAGTTGGGATTTTTCCCTCGGATGTAACAGGAGAGGGGGAGCTTGTGCAGAGCAGGATTGGCAAGTCAGGAGTGGATATTGGTTTAAAAAACATCCAAAGCAATACAAAGTCAAATAAATAGGGTTTTTCCATCCCTTTTTTCCTACCATTTGCTACTGAGGACCCTGCTGGAACTCAGTCCCCATCTTCAGCTCTCCCTGAGAAGGCAAAGAGCAGATAACAGGGATTAAAGGAACAACAAAAGAACATTTTGTCTTTTATGTATGTTTAGGTTATAAAAGGATGGAGTGTTTCTTCTGGTGGAAGCAATAAAACAAACCTTACCTTAAGTCTGGCTTTCATTTGCATTGCAGAGCACCCTGGACTTATCCCCACCCTTTCCATGACATGAACCCAAACACAGAAAGCCTTGTGGGCATGAACAAGGTCAGCAGGATCCTGGAATACCCCTAAACCCTTTCTCATCCCAGAGCAGAAGGGATATTTCCTGCATCTGCTCCATCTGCCTGCATCGCTCTTCTCCCTGATTTCCCTTTTAAATAAAAAACCACAAAATCAAGCTCTCAAGTCTCTCTCCAAGCCTGGCATTTTCCCAGCCTCTCCTGGCAGCGTGTCCTGTTGTCCTCAGTTCTTTCCAGGATACGATGCTTGTCCTAATCTTGCTGTTCCTCTCTCCTCCCTCAACTCCAAGGTCAGAAAAGTGCTGATGAAACTGGAACTAAGTGCCTGCACAGGACAGGCATCCTGTGGGGATTCCTAGCAATGGTGCTGGCCATTTTTAGGGATCCATTTAGGTTTTAATTTTAATGTAAATGCCATCCCCACTATACCCCAGTGTACCCTATCACACTGAACACAGAGCTTCTTTCACATGAACTCCTAAATAATCAAATTTTAAGGAAACACCAACAGAAGAATGGGATGAAGGAACAGATCTTCTGTCTCTTTAGGAAAAGGGATGGAAAATTCGACCATCACATTTATTTACCTTTGAGAATTTCTCCAGCTTCAAGGGTAAAATATGATTTTTATAAAATCCCTTCTTAAGGGGTTTTCAGCCAAGACACAAAGTTTTTGTGTCTTAGAGCACATGTGTTTTAAGTATCCTGACACGTGGAAACTTGGGATAAATGTTAGTGCTGCGTACACTTGAAAAATGTCCTTTGCTCACTGTCCCAGAATAGTTAGTGGCAGAGCTGGAAACATAATCAGGGACTCACAGAATCATTAAAGTTGAAAAAAGACCTCTAAGATCATCAAGTCCAACCATTAACCCACCACTAAACCGTGTCCCCAAGTGCCACAATTAAAAATTCCTCTCAGGATGGTGACTCCATCACTTCCCTGGGCACCTGTTTCAATATCCAATATCTCATGTCTCTCAACAACCCTTTCAGTGAAGAAAGTTTTCCCAATATCCAACCCAAACCTCCCCTGGCACAACTTAAGGACCTTTCCTCTTGTCCTACCCTTGTAATGTGGGAAAAGAGAGTGACCCCCACCTGGATACAACCTCCTTCCAGGGAGCTGTTGGGAATTTTAAGGTTTGGGGATTAATTCTGTGGTTGAGGAGTCCTAACACACATCCATCCCCCTGGGATTGGGGTGTCCCCACTGCCATCAGCTCACTAATGAGTGGGGCTGGTATGTCAGAGGTAATTATGGGAACCAGGATAGTGCCTGGAATGCCAGGCAGGTCTGAACCTTGCTTATATTCCAGGCTTTCCCAGGAATGTGGCTCTGGCCACAGGTGTTGTTTTACTGCAGTTGTTTTGCTGGAAACCAAAGCACATTCCTAGTGCTGGACTGAGCTGAGCCTCAGAGTACAATAATAAAGAATTGCCCTTCCTTGGGGAATAAACACGGATTTTTCCATATTTTCTTTTCCAGTTTATTCCATAAAATTTATTCCATGTGACACACAGTTTCTTTTGTCTGTGCCTCAACTGTAAAATGCTCCCACTGGAAGCACCCTCAACTATTCCTGACTAAAATCACATTTTCCAGCAGGATCCATGTTCAAAGCACACAGGACCACACATCCAGGTGTTGTTCAGGCCTTGGCCCTGTGGGAGAGAAACGTGGTGACACTCAAAATGGCTTTGAGCTGAAGGAGGGTGATTTAGATGGGAAAAAAATCATCCTCGTGAGGCCCTGACACATTTTCCAGAGGAGCATTGGATGTCCCATCCCTGGAAGTGTTGAAGGCCAGGCTGGACAGGGCTTGGAGCAGCCTGGGGTAGTGGAAGTTGCCCCTGCCCATGGCAGGGGAGTGGAATGAGATGAGCTTTAAGATCCCCAACTCAAACCACTCTGGGATTCTGTGATTTGTGGCTGTATGGACTGATCAGAGATGTAGACACTATTTCTCAAAGTTAATTTTTCCATGCTGGAGAATTAAGATAGGAGCAGGATGCCATCCAGCAAGATCTGATGACTGCCAAGTTGAAAAGTCAGGTTTTTAATGCACTGAATAAATCTCTGGATGACCTTAACATAATCCTGGCAGGTTCTTTCCAACTCTGGATATTCTGTGGCAAATTTTTTCTCCCTTGCAGTCTTCGACTTCAGATAAAGCAAGGAAGGTGGAATTGATTTTTTTTCCTTACTCAGAAAGAAGTTTCAGGGTTGTAGGCAGGACTTCTTTGCTCCTGTTATGCTGGAATTTGGGACAGATTTTCTCTGTCCACCTGAAGAGACAGAAGAATCTAAAAATAGCATCTCAGGAGCAGCTGGTTTGCTGTGCTCCCCCTCCTCCCAAGCCTGGGGAGGTTTCACACTGTTGTCCTTCCATTAAATCCCAGACCAAACTGGAAGCTGGTGTAGCCCCTGAGCAGAAAACTGAATGAGCTGAGTGTGTGTGGAATATTTATCCCCCCCAACAGTTTATTTGCAACCAGGAAGCAGGAAAGGAGCCAAAGGCTTGGAGACAACCACAGCAGGATTTGCATCAAAATACCCAGCCACCCCCAGCACCAGGCACCCTGATGGAAATTTCAAGCTCTCTTGGTGTCTGGGATGCACCAAACCCTCGTTTTTAAGGCTGCAATAAGCACTGAGTGGCTTCCACCTGGATCATAGATGTCTCTTTATGTAAGGGATATTCTGGATGTGTATTGGGATGGTAGCTTGGGACTGACTCATAGCAGAGTTCTTCCTTCCTAATCACTCCCATCACTTTGACTCCTTCTTTCCTTCCTAAATTGCTACCAAAAAAAAAGGAAAAATCCCATTGTTGGAAAACCTTGCTGCAAGTTTGTTTCTTCCTTTCAAAGCCTGACCTTTGCCTGGCAGACTGTGGGCTCCACCACTCAATTTCTTCCCCTGTTTCCTCCTAAATACACAGAGTTACCCAGGTCTGAATTCTTGTAGCTGAGAGTTCTCCCCATTAAAGCAGGGTAATGGTCATTTCCAAGCTGCTTTGTACTACACAGGAAATATTCTCAGGGTCTTACATCTCCAATGCTGCTACTTCTGGCAGTTAATTGCTAAAGAAATTCCAGGGTTTAGGCTGGACATTGAGAAGGGTCGGTGGTTTTGTAGGCTTTGAAAAAAGCCAAGGTTTTGGTTCTCCTGAGCTTTGATAGCACTGGAAGTGACCCTCCTGCCTTCCCCCTCTGCAGGAATCCTTTGATGCAGCTCCATTAGAGAAGCTGGAATCACATCCATATCCCTCTTTTCCTGCCAGCATCTGGCTTGGCATTCATTTTAAACAGCAGCTCTTTGCTTGTGCCGAGGTCAGTGCTGGACAGAGCTCTGCAAATTCCTCGGATTTGCTCGTCCTTGTTGATCAGCTCCCTGCCACATTCAGCTCCCTGCCACATTCAGCTCCCTGCAGCTGGAATGGCTTTTGCTTTGGCTCCTGTCCTGCAGCTCACATGCCGGCTCTGGGCTCAGTTTATAATTCATAGAATCACAGAATCACAGAGTCACAGAATGGTTTGGATTAAAAGGGACCTTCAAGACCCTCTCATCCCAACCCCCTGCCATGGGCAGGGACAGCTTCCACTAGCCCAGGTTGCTCCCAGTCCTGTGCAGCCTGGCCTTGGACACTTCCAGGGATGGGGCAGCCACCGCTTCTCTGGGAAAAAGCACAACTCTCAAATCCCATCCCAAATCTCTGTTGATCCAGAAAAGCGCCTGCTCCAAATCCCATTTTAAAATGTATAAAGTTTTTTTTTCTGCCTAACTTTTTCCTTATTTGCTTCTGGACAGTGTTCCTGTCTTGATTCCCCACTTTCTTTTCTTGAAATGAGATTATTCTTATCTTTCCTCATGGACATGTGGAGATTTGGCCATTTCACCAGCACTGGCTTTGGCCACCTAATGGAGTGGTGAGAAAAAAGGACCATGAAGTGGACATGGGGTCACAGTACAAAGCCAGAGGGGTTTAGATTGAATAGTAGGAACAAATTTTTCCCTGTGAGGCTGGTGAGACCCAGAGAAGCTGTGGCTGCTCCATCCCTGGAAGTGTCCAAAGCCAGGTTGGACAGGGCTTGGAGCAACCTGGGATAGTGGAAGGTGTCCCTGCCCATGGCAGAGGGGTGGGATGAGATGGTTTTTATTGTCCCTTCCATCCCAACCATTCCCATAATTCTGTGATTTTATGGATATTGATGAAGGGCTGTGGCTCTCTGGTGTGCTCTGCTACAGGAATGGGGAAATTGGGAAGCTGCTGGCTGGGTGTCCCTCTGCAAGGGAAGCTCCACTTTTGGGAAGGGTCTCTCTGTGCCACGTCTTTAATCCTCTCTGCACTGCTTAAAGGCAAATTTAAACAGACCAATTAGTGCAGCTTTTATAGGGAGGAGCTCTGCATAAAGCCTGATAATTACCGTAATAAATTCTGTTATGAAAGTGACGTCAAATCCTGATTCAGGCAGCCATAAACCATCTGCCAGCTCCCAGGTATCCAAACACACCATCAATCAGTTCACCTCCTCCTCTACATCATCCAGCACCTTTTGTCCCAAGAATTAGGGGATAAAATTCCGTCCAGGAGAAACCTGTTCCCTGTATCCTCTGCTCCAGCGCCAGGCAGTGCCACCAGCACTTGGAAACTCCTGGTTTTTTGTACACTAAAGTCTGAATAATTCTTTATAGAGTCTAAATAAAAGAATCTATAAAAAACCCCCATGCTTTGGGTGCTCTTGGTCCCCTCCTGTATGCAGGTGCTGCCATGGGGCAGCCTTGAGAGTTTTCAGCATTTTAGGGAATTTAGTCCTTCAGGTGGGCTCTTCACAGACCATAAGAATTGTCCCAAAAAAGACTGGGCTTGGACCAGCTGGATTAACAGCAAGGATACTCTGCAAAACAGCCTTTTCCTCATGCTGGTGGGACCACAGGCTTTCTGTGCAGCCTTCAGGCTTTTCTGGAGTCAATCTAAGACCTCCTTGATCCAGAGCCTGTTCACCTTCAGCTGTGTGGCCTCGCTAGAATTTGTCTCACAGCCACCCCTTCAGGATGAATGAGCTTCAGGGAGTACAGAAGAAGAAGACAAATTTTTATAGCCCAGCAAATGCTGGGTATTTCAAGTTTGCTAACTGATTTCTAAGTTGAAACCAGAGATTATTTCTACTTCTTTTTTAAAATTTAATTTAATGAAATTCTGAACAAAGCCAGCCGCTTCCTTCTATTTTGCTTTTCTCCTAAATGAAACTTAAAAAAAAAAGAAAAAGCATAATCTTTGTTGTTCAGTACCATAAAATGAAAGAACTGCAGCTACTTGTTTCCGAGAAGGAAAGGAAAATTTATCATTCTCTAAAGGAACAGGACAGCTTTCCCATTTTCTAATCACTTTTCATTGACATTGATCTAAGGATGGATTAGACGAGCGTGAACCACATTTATCTTTCAAATTCCCTGCTCTATGCTCTGAATAACTTCATCCTGGTCCTACAGTCATCAATGTCACAGGGAGAGACCATTTGGGTCAGGAAATATCCTTCAGGTTGACACCAGAGGCGAGGAAAGCAGCATGGGAGGAGCTGGTTCCAGGGGAGTTATCACCGAGTGCTCAGTGGAAAGCCCTGAATTTCTCTTGGGGTTATTCGGGGTAACCATAAAAACTGGGTGTTAGAAAATGGAAACGAACAAAAGCAAACAAAGACCCCACAAAACAAACACAGGGAGGTGCAGCTTGAGCAGCCTAAGCTTTGGCTGAAGTGGGAAATCAAAGCTGTGCCTCAGAGCAGACTCCTGGGCTGTATTCATGCACTGCAGGGATGCTGCTCCTAAGGAAAAGAGTTGCACTGGGATACAGCTGTGGATGAAGCCAGCCTGGATCCCTGCAGGTGGCACAGGAAAGTGTGGAGGGTGAGGGAGGGGATTCTGCCCCTCAAATCTGCTCTGGTCAGACCCTGCCTGGCACCTTTTGTCCAGTTCTGGGGTCCCAGCACAGGAGGGCCGTGGAGCTGTTGGAGCACCAAGATGATCAGAGGATGGAGCAGCTCTGCTGTGAGGAAAAGGCTGAGAGAATTGGGATTGTGCAGCCTGGAGAACAAAAGGGTCCAGGGAGATCTTAGAGCCACTTCCAGTGCCTAAAGGGGCTCCAAGAGAGAGGGACAGCAACTTTTCTCCAGAAATGGCTTTGAAGTGCCAGAGGACATGGCTGGATTGGATATTGGGAAGAAATTCCTCTGTGAGGGTGGTGAGGCCCTGCCACAGGTTACCCAGAGAAGTTGTGGCTGCCCCATCCCTTGAAATGTCCAAAGGCAGGTTAGACAGAGCTTGGAGAAACCTGGAATAGTGGAAGGTGTCCCTGCCCATGGCAGGGGTTGGAATGAGATGATTTTTAAGGTCCCTTCTAACTCAAACCATTCCGGATTTTATGATGATTCCCTGAAGACCCCAAGGTAGGGAGGTGCCTGCTGCACCACCATCACCTTTCCATACCCACCACAAGTCACTCTGCATCCTGCCAGGACCAGCTTTAGCAGAGGGATGTGTGGATTATCTCAATGCACTTTGCCTCTGTCTCTGTCAGAGATTTGGGAGTTTTGTTGGCACTGCATCCTAAATACCCTTTACCCCAAATCCTCTCCCTCCACCTTAAAAATGTGCAGCAAAAATGAAAAGTCAGGGCTGAATGAAAAAGACTCCAAATGCCACCAGAATGATGATCACCTCCAGCCTGGAGCTGGTTTTACCCCAGCTTTGAGTCTGGCTGCTCCCTCTTTTCCCACCCCCCCTTTTTTTTTTCTCCACAATCCTGGCACCAGGCAGGGACTGATAAACATTTCCCTCCTCCCCAGAAGCTCCTGGGCTGTGTCAGGCCAGAATGATGGCTCTGTCCCTGGGAGTTACTGGCAGAGCAGCCCCTGGTGCTTTCAGCCCCTGGCTGGGGCCAGCCCTGGCTGTCTCTGAGGCGCCAGGCCCTGGGCCAGCCCCGGTGCCTTTTCCAGCCAGATTACACATCCCTCTCTCCAGGTTCTTTCTCTCCTTTCTATGCATAGCTCAGTTTTCCCTCCTGCCTGCAAGGATTGCTAAGACCCCACAGTGGAGCTGGAGGGAAGTGCCAGGGCTGGAGCACGATCCCACTGCCTGTTTCTGTGTGCGGCTCCAGTGGCCAAGACCCCATAAAAACTTTTTTCCATATGGAGGGAAAGAAAAGGGAAGCTGTTCCCAGGAGACTGCAACCAATTCCCAGGGTGCCCTGTGCCAAAAGGAGATTTTCTTTTGTCTCCCAGCATCCTTCCCAGAGCTCTGCCAGGCTGATTAACCTGCTCAGAGATCCCAGAGGGCACCGAGTCCTTCTGCAGCCACCCCTGAGGCAGCACCTCCCTCACAGCGTCACCAGAGAAGTCTGATCCTTTCCTGAGAAATGGGAAACTAAAAGAAAGTCTCCCTTCATCATTTCCTCATTTTCCAGAACTCTTTTTCATCGTTTAAGGTTAAACAGACATCTTTGGCGTCACTAAGCCAGACACAGTCACAGGTAGATAACACATCACACTGATAAGGAGGATGGAAATCACCACGTGGGCTCCAACCCAAGGGCAGTTTCTGCCTCCTCTCCATGGCAGAGTGAAAAGGAGCTTGGAAAAACAAAAGGGCCAGCCTGTGGTGGTGCAGCTTCAAAAAGAGCCCCAAAACTCCAGGAATTTGTGCTCAATGACCCCTGAGGCAGAGTGGTGTCACTTCACTGGATAGCACCGAACGGATGCTGCTTTTGTGAGTTTCCGTGTACTTTCCACGGTCTGGAAGTTTTCAGGATGAACAGAAAGCTGTGGAAAGGTTGCCTGGAGGTTGGCTGGGCACTGTGGGCAGGCCCAGCTCCCGGGGTGCCCTCCTTGGTGCTCTGGAGTTGCTTTGTTGGACGAGCTGATCCCAATCCCCACCATCAGTGGTCGGTTCCTACCATCCACAAGCCTCTGAGAGCTTCCCAGACCTCTTCCACATCAGCCATAATCTCTTTTAAGGCCTGAAGGTGGGAGTGTCTAATCTTTCCTCCCACAGGACATTCTCCACAGCTTTATGCACGGCTGGAAATCAAACACATTTATCATTTTCCCTTTATCCTTCTATAAGGAAGCTCATGGAGTGCCCAGAATATTCGAGATGCAGGTGCAGAATGGAGCTATGCACTGCCATAATAATATTTCCTGTTTTGTTCTCTCTTCCTTTCTTAATTTTTCTTGTCTCAACAAGGCACAAAATTGAATGTTTAGGTTGTAAATAATTATTGTCACCCTTGGATGTTGCTCCCCACTGACAGGGCTGATCAGAGGCCACTGCTGTAGATGTGAGCTCATCATTTTTTTATTTTGGGGTTTTTTTTCCCTCAATTTCTATTCCCTCCATGGATTTGCAGCTGCTCTTGCTCACTAGCCCATGACAAGGAGGGCTCTGAGGTTTGCTGATCACGTTCAGGGTGCATGATCAGATCTGGGAGCATCCTCCCAGCATGAAGGAGAGGCTGAAGGTCAGGAGTGTGGCAGATGGAGAGAGACCCTTAAAACAGGGATTGGCTGGGTGTAGAACCTGATGCCGAAGGTGGCCATAAATAATGCCATCAAAAAAGGGCTTTTGTTTGAGGGGAAAAATCAAATTATTTATGAACTTCATGCATAAGATCACTTGTTCTGCTCTCTAATGCAGCTGTGGACATCAGCAGCTTTGAGAACTTGTGGCATTACAGCAGCTGTGGGAGAAAACAAAATGTTTGTCATTGGAAAAAAAATCTGTCCTGACCAAGGCTGTTTTTCTTCACCTTTTAGGAAACTGAATTTCATTCCAGTTTTTGCTCTCTGTGTGTTTTTTTTCTTTCTCTGTGTTCTTTCCTGCTGCATCTCTTCAGGCAGACTGATGGTCTCCAAAAAAAAACACTGTAGGTGGAAGTTTCCCCTTCAGGAAACTTGCAGCTTGTCTCATTAAGACACACACAAGAGTTAAATGGGTTCCAGTTTTTAGTTGCAGTGGTTCTAAAATAAGTTCCAAAAACGATAATGGAATAAGTCGCAAATTTTATCACCTTTTCTGTCCTATTAGTACTGATCACTGTCGTGTTATATCATGGAATGCAGTGAGAATAACACCAGCAGCACAAGGAAAGCTCTGTATTGTAGAGTTTAATGCAAACCTCAGCTGCAGATTCAAAGAAATTGAGTGTTTTCCATTCTTCTGAGCAAGATTTTTACACAGCCTGATGAAAAAAATAACAATTCTCTTTAAAAGTACTTTAAAATTTATCTTTTCCCCCTTGGAATGAAAATAATTTCAGAATGCTTGCACTTCACTTGGAGATGTTTGCCTGGTTTGTACACTCACCACCCTCTAACCACCAAATGCTCTCACCCAGAGCCTTCTCCCTGGGAGTTGTGGGGTGCAGGACCAACTTCAAGCTCATCTTATTTCCATATTAAAGTTAGGAATTCCTGGCTTGGGTTATCCGGTGAAAACTGCCCCTGTAGGGATAATTCCACAGCAGCTTTGCTGTCAGCACTGCAGTGTGGAGCTGGGAGGAGCAGCAGCCTGAAAAACATCTTGGGGAAGGACAAACTGAGAAGCTGAGGCTGCTGGATGAGCCTGCAGCAGATGGGAATTTGGGTTTCCTACGGAGCTACAACGATCTCAGCAGCATCCTGGAGTGACCCCGCAGCCTCCACGTGGCTTCATCTCCCCTCAGTCAGTACATTTTGGTGACAGCACCGAGCTGTGACACGTCCTGGGCTGCGTGTCCCCTGCGTGTCTGGCTCCTCACCTGCTCCCCAGGCTTTTTTCTCCTTGTTGTCATCCTCCACAAGCTGATTTCCTCCCACCCTTCCCGCTTCTCCATGGGCAGGTGGCTCAAAAGGGCTTGGGCAAATCCAGGGAAGCCTTTCCTTGCCCAGTGCCGGAGTGTTTTTGTGGGGATAATTAACTGAAAAGCATCCCTGGTGCTTGGAAGGGAGTAGTGGAGTGGAACAACTCATTTAAAACCTTTCCTTTCTCTACCCACTGAAGAACATATCCCTTTCCCAGCCCCTCAGCCCTCTCCAGAGCCTTGTCTTGGTGCGTGCCAGCAGAAACATGGAAAGATATCTTCTGGATCCCTATCCATGGCGGGATGCTGGTGGCAGACTGGGTCAGTAAAGCCTCCAAGGCTTGGTGTGGAGTTGATGGAAATGTTTTCAGCCTCAGAGCTGAGCTGCAGCTCCTCCAGCAGCAGGGATTTGGTTCCCTGGCAGAACAGGGAGCAGGTTTTGCTGCAATTGAAGTCTATAAATAGCTGTGCTGCATAGGGAATGTGCATCAAATGCAGTGGGTGCTCAGAAAGACCTCGTCGTAATCTCAATTTCACTCCAATTCATTCTTGATTTCATAGAATGGGTTTGAGTTGGAAGAAACCTTAAAGATCCTATAATTCCACCCCCTGCCATGGGCAGGGACACCTTCCACTATCCAAGCTTGCCCCAAGCCCTGTCCAACCTGGCCTTGGACACTTCCAGGGCACCCTGTGCCAGGGCCTCCCCACCTTCACAGGGAAGAATTTCTTCCCCAAATCCCATCTAAATCTACCCTTCTTCATCTTAAAGCCATCACCCCTTGTCCTGTCACTACATCTGTGGAAGTAGAAAAAGATCTCAAATTCTTAAAACCACACTCAATTTTTCAGAGGCAAAAACCTCAGGTGAAAGCTGAAATATCCAGGCATTAAGTGATAGAGATGGCAGCAGAAAGAAAAACATTTTCTTCTTGAAAATAACTTGTACACCAAGTGTCATTTTCATTGATACCCCACTTTATTTTGGATGAGAAGCTGCACAGAAGAACTGATCTGTTGATACAAGAGGAGGTAAAAACGTGGTATTACTTGTATTTTGTACTAACTTTTCCTTCTTTCTCTCTCTCCTTTCTTACACTTTCCTCCTCCTGCAGCAAGAAAAACAGCAGACACCAAACAAGAGACCCTGGGAAGGCATCAGGAAAGTCCAGTCCCCACCATCATGGGTTAAAAAGGACATCGAACCTGTGGCACAGTCTCCCCTAGAACTAAAAACTGTAGAGTGGGAGAAAACAGGGGCCACCATCCCCTTGGTGGGACAAGACATTATTGACCTTCAGACAGAGGTCTGAGCAGAAAGGGAAGAAAAAGGACTTTTTTTTTTCCGGAAAACAAACGAAACAAACAAAACAAAACCACGTTTTAAAGAAATGATTAAATTAAATCGGAACCGAGCCAGAGAAGTGTTTGGTTTCTTTTGAAACCTTTGGTAAGATGGAGTAACTTTTGTATTGTTCTCAGCAGAGAGGGAGAATATTACTTTATAGAGTATAGTAGCTGTAGGTTCAGGACAACACGAGCTTTCCCAGGCAGGACTGGAGGAGTGAGCCTGGAAGAGAGCAAGGAGGAGGAGGAAGAGGGTGGGGAGAGGCTGCAGGGGACAAGCCCTGCCAAGATGCTCTCGGGTCACGGCCGCACACCAGGAGCCTTCCTGCTCTGCCACGGGAGGAAGGACACCCAGCAGCCACCACCGAAGATCGGGGTTGTTTGGGGACACCAAAAGGACCCAGCCTCGAGGGGCATCCCTCGCTCCCCCGCCTCTCCCTCGCCAGCTCATCCAAGAAGGGAGGAGATGGGACGCGCCAAGCAGTGGCCACGAGGACATTGCCACTCCTGGGTGCCACGCCACGACCTGGCAGCGGGTCCCCTCGGAGGGGGCTGCGGTGGCGTCGCCCGCGGCTTGGGTGGAGAGGAGCGGTGGGGCTTCCTCCTCTCATCCCTCCCCAGCAGAGCTCCTGCGTGGGAGGAAAGGACCAGCTCCAGATCTCCAAATCCTGCTCACCCCATCTCCAGGGAGAGGGTGGAAGGTGGTAGACAACAAGACCAACAGGAAGAATGTAGGTCGTGTCATTGACTGTTAAATAGATAAACTCAGCACGGGCCTTGCAAAGGTCCTCTTGGCCTCATCCTTTTATTTTTTTTTTTATTTTTTTTAATTTTTATTTTTTGTTGTTGTTGTTCTGTTATTTGTCCTTGCTTTATTCCAAGCTGCCCCTCCCTGGAAGGCAGAGAGAGAAAGAGGGAAAGACAGATCTGCCGCTGTACCTGGAGATATTGGTAAACAGAGACGTTGCCTTAGGACATTGAGACAAACTGACAACATGAATAACGTCCACTTGGAAACAGACAAAAAAAAAACAAACAAAATAATCTATTTTTTTCCTTCTTCTTTTCTTTTCTTCAATAAAAAGAGAACTTGAAACCCGAGACCTTTCTTTTCTTTGGCTCTTGTCATTTCGAATGCCTTTCTGTGCTGTAGGACTGTGCAGGCATGGGGTGAGGATGCCACCTGCTGAAGGTGGAAGGCAAGTTGCTCTGTGGAAAGTTTGGGATGGTGGGAATGCGCAGCCCCCTCACTGCTGGCTTGCAATGTTTTGTTTTGCGTTATCCAGTTTGAGTTTTGGTTATTTTCCCCTCACTGGCTCTTCTCTGCCCTCCCCGCTCCCCAGAGCCAGCAGCACGTTCATGGAAAGAAGAGGTGGAGCTGATCAGGAGAGCAGGACATTCCTCCTCATAAAATCTTTTCATTTCACCATGAAAAAAAACCTATTTTAATTTTTTCTTCATTAAACTTAAGGTTATTTACAAAAAAAATGAGGTGTCCACATTTCATCTCAAAAAGTGTTGTGCAATATTTTTATCATTAAAAATATACCACTGACATTACAGACCTTATTATTTTTAATATTTTTGTCATTCCCAGCACTGTCTGTCTGATGTCTGGACCAACTCCCAGTTTTGGAGGTGGATGGAGACAAATCTCTGGTTTTGGGTGGCCAGATTGTGGCTGACAGCAGCAAAGCTTGAACAGGGTCTGAGTTATTACTGTGCTTGGGTCTCCTTTTAATAAAAAACCTCCAAACCCCACGTTTTTAGGGAAAAATGACCAATGGGTCCAAGATGCAAACCAATCACTGCCCCCAGCTGTGCTTCCCCCACAAGGAGATGTTGCTTGATGTGACATCTCTGCTTTGGCCACCTGGGTGATCTCCAAGGACAATGGCATTTCCTTTGCCATTAACTGCAGGATATGGACAGAAAGGAAAACCTAAACAAATCCAAATAGTTAAAAAGTAGGGAAAGTGGTTACTCCTAAAACTGTGATATTATTGTTCAATTTTAGCTTATTCTCTGAAACAGGAAAGCACAAAGGCCTCCCTCAGATGCCGGGTTGTACGATACTGTAATTATTATAATTACACATTATGAATTTTAGCATACAGATAGCTTTCTACTGTGTTTTAATTCTTTTTTCTTTTTCTTCCTTCCCTTGCCCTGCCCACACAAGCCTGCCCTCTTCACTCCAACCTGCCCTGCTCACCCATTCACTGCAGCCGCCTTTGCAGGACATTAACGATGTTATGTAATTACAGAGATAAATGTTTGTTTAAGAACTGTTGATATTCGACTTTCTCTGCTCAGCTCCTCCGGTTAATCCTGTTTTCCCATGCCCTGCCCTCTTTCCATGCATTCCCCTCCTTCCTCTCCGTGTTCGTCAACACTTTCTCTTTTTTTTTTTTTTTTCTGTACAGTTTTCAGAGCACAAAATGAATGTGTCTAATTTCTAATAAAAGAGGTGCAAACTCCAGCCCTGTCTGCTTTTTAAAAGTGCCCCACGTGTGCTTTCCATCTCTCCTGGGGGCTGGGAAACCTCTCCTGGCCCCACAGCTGCCACCTGGGCTCTCAACTCTGCAAGAGTCACAAAACGGGTCTGAATTTACCCAAATTTCAGCTTTGTATCTTCTCCACACCTCTACAAATACAAGTCCTTATAATGTACAATTGCAGGACATGAGGAATCCCCTTTTCTGTGCAGTGCAGTTTGTTTTTATTTACATTTCTCAGACCCACAGCAGGATGTTTCCTTCCCAATCTTGTAGGATGCGAAGGGCTGAGATTTAACACAGATTTGGCAGCATTTCTGCCACGGGGCAGGGATGTGGGGTTAAAGTTTCCAGCAGGGCCAGGGTAATGCTGATGCCACTCTGCCCACATCCCTGCAAAGCCAATCATAGAATTCCAGAATGGTTTTGGTTGGAAAGGACCTTAAAGATCCTGTAGTTCCACCCCCTGCCATGGGCAGGGACTCTTTCTGCTAGACCAGGCTGCTCCAAGCCCCATCCAGCCTGGCCTTGGATGTTCCCCGGGATGGGGCAGCCACAGCTTCTCTGGGCAGCCTGTGCCAGGGCCTCACCACCCTCACAGGGAAGAATTTCTTCCTAAAATCCCATCTAAATCTACCCTCCTTCAGCCATTCCCCTTTGTCCAATCCCTCAGTGCCCTTGTAGGAAGTACCTCTCCATTTTTTTTGTTGTCCCTCATCAGGTACTGGAAGATTCAACCTCACCTGGATTTCCCTGGCACCTCCTGCATGACCGGGCAGAGTCCAAGCAGGAGCTCAGCTCAGTGCTCAGAGGTTTAAGGATATCACTCATAAAATGTGACAAGAAATTAACTGAGCAACAAATTATTGTCTTCTGTGGTGCTTATCCTCGAATGGTTGAAATCTTCCAGCAAAAAAAAAAAAAGTGCCCTTATCTCCCATAGTCTGTGTTGTAAAGATTCCCCGTTACAACACTGCTCCACCACTGGTTAGATTTTAGGATTATAGGCAGGACTACAAGGAAGACTAAATTTTGGGAAAATGGGCTTCAGAACTGCTGTTCTCCAGTGCCTTCATCCAAAGCCATCATGGTCTAGTAGGACCTCAGATGTAATGATTTATCTTGGCCTGGCTGAAATAATGTGGATGTCCTGAAACATCTGGAATGACTGCAGATGTGTGGGACTGCCTGGAATCTCTTAGCCCAGTTCCCCCTTCCCTGAGCCATGATCCAACACTTCTTCAATCAGCAGCACTCAGTTGTGAGTCCCAGGCCTTCGTCCTTCCTATGGAGGTGCTTCTCACCCTACATCTGCCATTCCATGATCCTTGGTGGACTTGGCAGTGCTGGGTTGGACTTGGTGATTTTAGAAGTCTTATCCAACCTGAAGGATTCAGTGACTGTGGAGCATTAGGGAAGGGAAACATCACCAGGCACCTCATGAGGTGATGGGCTGGGAGGGCAGGAGAGTCCAAACCTTGGATCACTAGCCTAGAGCTGGAACAGGAGGTCCTGCTGCTTCCCACCAAAGGAGGCTGGAAGGAGGGAGCACTTCTCCCCACTGGGTTCCTGGGACTGTAAACAAAAGCACTGCCAGAGGCAGTGGGGCAGGAGGTCAATGTGGTTTTGGTTTGCACTGTGGTTTTTCTGTGACAGGCCTGCAAGGGAGGGTCACCGGATAGTTCATTTTGGAAAGGGACTCCTGAGGTCCCCTCAAACTGTCCTGTATCCCTGTGATCCTGCAGCCACCCCAGGCTCTAGTCCTGAGGCAAAGAGAGAGTACCTGGGGACACCTCACTGCAGCCTTCCAGTACTCAAGGGGTGCTTATAAAAATGAGGGAGAAGGACTTTTTACTTGGCTAGATGGTGAAAGGACCAAAGGAATGGTTTTAAACTAAAAGAAGGGAGATTAGGATTAGATATTGGGAAGGAATTCTTTCCTGTCAAGGTGGTGAGGCCCTGGCACAGGTTGCCCAGAGAAGCTGTGGCTGCCTCATCCCTGGAAGTGTTTAAAGGTTGGATGGGGCTTGGAGCAACCTGCGACAGCAGAAGGTGTCCCATGGCAGGGGTCGGTGGAATGAGATCTTCCTTAAGGAGCCTTCCAGCCCAACCCATTCTCTAACTCTAAATTCACCATCATCTCACACGGATGAAGCCCAGCAATGCCGTGGAGGTGGATAAATTGTACATTGCACATGCAAGAATCTGGATGTCTTGGTTGCTACAGTGGGAAAACGTGGCTGTGCTGGAAAATTGTAAAGTCTGAAAATGGAAGAAATGCAAAGTCTTTTACCTGGGCTGCTCTGATGGATTCACTCAACCCCTTAACCAAACCAGCAGTAGTTTGGTCGAGAACCCAGAGGAGGCAAAGCCTGAGCTGTGTCCGGGCCAAGAACTCCTCCAGGAAAACCACAGAGGAGCAGAGTGACACTCTGAGCGTCGATGCACATGAGCTTGGAACACTGATCAAAGCAGGAAGAACTGGTGGCTTTTTCAAGGCTCATTTATCAGGGAACACAGGAACTCGGAGGTACAAGGAGTTTCACTCATCCATTTCCATTTGATGCAATTTGACTCTGAACCAACTGCTTTATTCTTTATTCCATAAATGTGACACCTGAATGAACCTTCTTTGAGCTGCCATGGCAGTGATCTCCTCCCCTGGGGCTGGGACACTTCTCAAGGTGGCTCCTCAAGGCAGAGACCTTTTCCCAACACTGGATCTTTGGATGAGTCCCATTTGAGTTGTCCCTGAATTCCAACTGGACTGTGTGCCCGGGGAGTCTCCCCCAAAGCAGGGACAACACTCAAGGTTTAAGATTCCTGACTGAGACATCCTTCCTTCTCCAAGGTGGAGAGATCTTTACTCGTGACAGTCCCTCAATAAGTTGCTGATATCAATCTGAATTAATAGTAATGTAACATTGCCAACCTATGTACTCAGTATTAATTATTATAAACTTTGTGTGGATAATTCCATTAGACATAAATCATTGCCCAAATCTAAGATTAAGACTGGACCTGAACGCACCTTGGCTCTATCAGGAATTTAGAAAGCAAAGGGGGCCACCCTGAACCCTGTGGCTCATTGGGAGGATCTCTTTTACCCTTTAGTGTCTCACATCTCTCTGTAAATCCTTCTAGTCTGATTCCAACTCAATTTTCCTTTGCACATTTCTTGTATTAAATAACAGTGAACCTTGATTTTTGTTGTCACACTTTTACAACATCACATTAACCCCACTTTTGCTGATACATTTTACAGTGGTCCTCTCAGTGATCTAAACTGCTCCTTCACTACAGCTGCCCACGCAGAAAAAGGCCCATATGGAGCAAGACAACATTCCCGGGAGATTCAGGACCAGTTTCTCTTCAGTGTCTCCTTTTTGTGACTCAAGGAATGCTTGGGCTCACTATGCTCCTGTCTGTGTCAAAGATGAATTAGGGCCCGAGGTGAATATCTCTTCCTGAGCTCCTGTTGGGACAAGATCTCAACAGAGAAATTAAGAAAGATGACTGTCATTGGGGTTTTTCCCTCCATAGTTTCCCCAAATCACTCGTAGCAGGAAGAAGTCAGAGTCCTCAAGGGATCCCTGTGGAAGACATCTCCAGATGCTTTGTTCACTGAGATCTATTTTCAGTTGTTTTCCAGAAAAGTCCCAGGGCACTGATGTGGGCCTTAATTAAATAGCTTTGTCCACTGCTTAATTTCTGTGGTGAGCTTGCCTCTTTATGCCTTGGAATATCTTAAACCATTTACAAACAGCCTGAATATTCCTCAACTGTGCAGCCCCACTTAAGCCAGTGTTAGTTGACAGCTACTCACCAGAAGCAGAAGTAGAGAAGAGAAATACAGCTCAAACCTCCTTTATGGTGTTAAGTCATTTATTCCCTCTGTCCTGGGGGACAGAGCACTGACCTGGGCAATCAGCCGGGGTCAGAGACCGAGGCTTTGTGTCCCCTTGGTTTTGTCACAGAGAGGTGGAAAGGGGATCCCAGGGCAGAGCTGGGATAAACAACCAACCAGATCAGAGCCTGGGCTGCTTGAACATTGGACAAACCCAGAGTCCCATGGCAGGGACCCGGCTGGGGGTCCCAGGGGGATCCACCACAACAATTTGGCACATTAGGAAGGAATAGCTGAAGGCTTCTGAAGAGGCCATCAGCCACCACGATGGCCAGAGGAGCTGTGGCAACTTGACAGATGAAGTCCCAAGAGCACCCCCCTGAATAAAGTCCCCACCATCCAGCTGCTTCACAGATGTTTCTTTGAAAAGCCACATTCCTTGGCTCCTGAGGAGGTTGCAAGAGCCCTCTGAACTTCTAAACTGGCAAAGAAAGGACAGATGTTGGATTTTGGAGAAGAGAGGACAGATGGTCCTGATGGTCAGCTCCAAGGGGAGACCTTCCAGTGCCTAAAGGGGCTCCAAGAGAGCTGGAGAGGGACTTTGGACAAGGGCCTGGAGTCACACGCCAAGGGGGAATGGTTTTAAACTGAAGAAGGGCAGGGTGAAATGGGATATTGGGAAGAAATTCCTCCCTGTGAGGGTGGTGACGCCCTGGCACAGGGTGCTCAGAGAATTTGTGGCTGCCCCATCCCTGGAAGTGCCCAAGGCCAGGTTGGATGGAGCTTGGAGCAACCTGGGGTAGTGGAAGGTGTCCCTGCCCATGGCAGGGGTTGGAAGGAGATGATTTTTAAGGTCCCTGCCAACCCAAACCGTTCCATGATTCCATGATGATTTATGATTTATGCAGTACACAGCAGGATGGAGACTGCTATTTTTTCTCCTCTCTAATGGAAAATGTGAGCTTCAAAGGCACAGAAATTCAAAACTGAAATACAACACTTCACGGCAGCGTTTTGACAAGTGACCTCTTCAAAGGTGGGACAATAAGCAAAGAAAATTATGCAAATGTTGGGAATAATTTGAAAGCAGGACAGAAAGAAGGAGGCAAATTCTGCAGGAAGTAAGAGAAGTGCAGGGGAGTTTCTGTTCAGGAGAAAGAAGTAAATGAAAAGGGAAATTGTCATCTCCTGCTCTGTGTGGGTTGAGGGTTTTCAGGGAATGGACAATCAAAGAGTTGCTTAATGGATACCACGAGTTTCTTGGCTTTGATCAATTGTCTGAAATAATTGGCAGCTTTTTCACATTATCTCATGTTTGTACCCATTATTACTATTGTAACTCGAGCTTTGAGGCTTAGGCCAACACAGGCTTCCATCACTCGTGGGTGTTTTGTGTTTCCATGGGGAATAAGAGGCCCTGTCTTCTTCAAAGGTCTGGCAACCTTCTGGAAAGATGGGAGCACAGAGGAAAGGCAGAGGAGCTTGAGTTAAACACAGAAAATTCAGCCTCAGAGGGAAGGACTAAATGCTGACCATCTGCTTCCTCTGCAGAAAGCCCTTCAGGCTCAGCCATGGTACCACTTGAGGTGTAAAATCCTTTCAGTCACTTTTGCTGAATTTTCTGGAAGAGGATGAAGGCAAGGAAGGAATTGCTGGGTCTCAATTGCTGCCCATGGATTAAACTGCCTTCTGATCTAAGATCAGAGAATTAGAGAATCAAAAATGGCCTGGGCTGGAAGAGACCTCAAAGATCATCTAATTCCAACCCCCCTGCCATGGACAGGGATTCCTGAGATGGGAAAGGGCTGGATTTTAGGGCTGGCACCTATTGCTAGTTATCAAAATAAAGTGATTTAAAAGATTAGCCTCATTGATGCTCTCACTGAAAAATCAGCTTGGTGTATGAAGACTCACGTTCATTGTCAGACAAGCCTTTGGATTCATTACAAGAATTAGTAAAAACAAAAGGAAATGGAAAATGGATCACACAGCACAGATAGTCACCCAAAGAGTTCTTGTGCTTAGTATTTCATTATCTTCATTCAATAAAGCAGCTGATTTCCCTGAGATTAGATCTGAAAACAGAATATTTTGTCTATTTTCAACAAAACAGGTCACTGTACTATTAGTGGAGAAAATGGGAATTTGTGTGTGTGGTGGATGAAGGAAAAGGGCTGGGGGAGGGGGGCAAAAAAGCTACGACAGGAGTAGGACACAAGTCAATAAAAATGTTCCTCAGTTAAGCTGAGGATTTATTTGATATTTTTATTCAAAACCCTGGAATAAAATAAAAAAAAAAAAATTGTTTGCCAATGAAAGATTTGGAGACAAAATTTTGAAGGAAGTTGTCAAAACGGAGAAGGATTGAGACAGCATCCAAGGAGGAGCAGATTCCTGGTGAGAGCAGGGAGAAGGAAGGATCAACATTCCATAGAATCAAGTTCAGGACGGAGCTGCTGCTGCAGCCTGGGAGGCTCAACAGATGGGAGCGACAAGGGAGAGAGGCTTGGATGCATCCAGGACATCCCCACCCAGGGAAAAATAAAATGCCAGGCTTGGGGGTGAACCAGGAAAGGCCTTTCCAGTAGCAGTAAAGGAGAGATGATATTTTGCAAGAATGTTGTGAAATTCCTTTGGAACTCTGGGTGTGTCCAGGCACTGAAGGGTCCTGGGGTTGCCCAAAGTCCTGACTCCTCCTTGATGGTGAAACCATCACAACTATGGGCAGAGAAGAGGGATTCCAGCTGGGAAGGAACATTTGAACTCCAGAGGAACTGAGACCCATGGCTGGGCTTAGGGAGTCTGGCTCCTTTAATCTGTTTAAAGCACGTCAAGAGGTTCATGGCTGAATCCTTTAACCTGAAGGATTCTGATGGTGAAAGAGCCCCTAAATACAAAGATAGGGATGAAAAAAATCAAGATTTTAATTTAGGATGTGATTTTTAACTGGAAATGTGGTGGTTCCGACCTGAGGGAGAGCTGGGGAGATAAAAACGTGGTTGTCTCAAGAGAAAATGTGGAGGATTTGTTGGTTCAAAAAAAAAGGATGGTAGTGACAGCCACACTCAGTGGGCTGATGATGTTCCTCCTGCCCTAGATCCATGTTCCCTAGTCTGGAAATCAGTGGGGGGGAACACGTATTCCCAGCAGGAAAATACAGACATGGACAGCCTGGAGAGCAGAGCTTTACCAGCACCCCATCGACACCCACAGCACTCACATAACCATGGTCAGCATGGATGGCTCCATCCTCTGCTTCCCAGCCAGCCAGAATTGAAATTGCAGGATACACCCAAAATGTGTCTCTCCAGTAGCTGGGCTTGAGCTATCCAGCCTGGCATCAGAATCCTTGAGCTCCCAAGGCTGGTGGCCCCAGATCTCCTACCCTGCTCCCAGCCTGCCTGCCTTGCAGCAAACTGCAATAACACAGGCTCCAGATAGAAGTAACAATGCAAATCAGCATTGAAAACTGCTAGGAATGACTTCCCATAAAGAGACAGGACACTGTGGGACCAGGGGCAGGGCTGGGCCTTGACCTGCAGCCTGGGACATGTGAATGTCCTTTGTCACTGATATCCATTGCTATTAATGAAGGATTTCTTAAAGTTTCTGTGTTCAAAAGAAGAAAGTGTCCAAATTCACCCAAAAGACACCTTTAGAACCAGTTGGTCCAGTCTAGGCTCTAGCAGTGGGTTTCTCCTGTCTGTAGCTCATACTGGGGAATCCTTTGAGTGCCATAAACCACAAAAGCAGGCAGCAAGAAAGAATCCTGGGCAAAAATATGTGGAAAGAAGATCTTCCCCAAAGATAGGGGTGCCTTTAAAGGTAGAAGTGCATGACTGCTCTGTAACTTCCTTTTTTCCTGTATTGATTCTTAGAAACTTGTCTAGGAATCCTGGAGTGTTAAGGACTGGTGTTAATTACTCCAAATAACAACCTGTGCATACCAAACTCAGCTGTTTTCACTGGCCTGTGGAAAGCCAGTGATTGTCAGAGGTTGTTTGGTAAGGGAGGGACTTTCTGTTCAAGCAGCTGAGCTGTGTGTGTCCTCTGCAGAGAATCCAGAGGAGAAGACCCAAATTCATGTCCCTTCCTGCTCATCTGAATTCATAATCCCAGAACAGCACCACGTCGTGAGAAGTTCTAATTTCAGCCTCCAGGCTGGAATTACCACTCTGTCACTTAAAAACCACATCCAAAGTTCCACCCTGAATTTCTGGTTTTATAATCAAGGTTTTTTACACCATCAGCATCCTTCAGGTTAAAAATTCTTGTTCTACTCTGCTGTTCCCACCCTCCCTTCAAAATCTGTCACTGGGAACAGAAAGGATCAAAATATCTTATTTTAACCTGGCAATGAATTAAGCACAATTCTAATTCTGTTAAGGAAACAGACTTCTTGATCTTTCAAAGCTTTTCAGAGACATCTTTCCTTTGAGAGATCAGGATATTTTTTTTCTTTGGTCCCTCTGGAATCATCCAGCAGGAGACAGCAAATAACCCAGGACCTTCATCATTCCATTTGATTCCCATCCTGGATAGGGGGTACCAGACTTGCACTGTTCAGGTACTCACAGACCCTTTCAAAAGTGAAAATAGGTTCCAAGTGGTGCCAGTCCCTTGTCTTTCCAAGAAGAGCTCTGAAGAAGGAAATCAGGGAACACCAGAGAGGAAAAGGAGGGAACTTTCTTTTCCTCTCCCAGGCTTGAGTAATTATAAAACTTCTTAGAAAGGCTCCTACTGAGCAGGTGAGGGGCTGAGTTGAAACAGCAGCTTAATCCGTGGGGATGAACTCCATCAATGATCCAATTATTTAGGATTTGATGTCTTTTGTATCTCCGAGTCGGGCAATTCCCAGCGCTGTGTGCGGAGATGGACAGCATTTCGCACCAGTGAATTTCGGGTGGGGGGAGGCACAGCCGGGGCCTGCCTTGATTTACAAACGAAAGCCATTAGCATATAAATTGGTACTGGGGGTTTGCGAGCAGCGCAGCCTCCCCGGCTTGGACGAAGCAGCGGGGCTGAGACTGTGGGGAGGAGGAAAATTAAAGTCGGCTCCTGTGGCTCACTCTGGAGTGTCAGCAAGAGAAAATGAAAGTCGTTTTTTTGTGTCGGCTTTATTTATCTTTGATTATTTTTTGCTTGCTGCTGCTTTAATTTCTCCCTCCTTCTCCCTTCTCCTGTCACCCTTTCTCTCCTTTGCTTTCGGGCGGGTCTCGCACATCCAGCCAGCCTGCAAATCCTGGTTATTCCCCATTTAGCAAAACCAGTCCACATTTTCCTTCTTCTTTTTCTTCCTGGATGTTTTCTCTTTGTGTCCCTTCCCCTTTTTATCCTTTTTTTCCTTGACCTCTCACTTTTTCCACTCTTTTATTTGTTTTCCCGTTGCACCTCTCACTCCTTCTTCCTCTTTTATTTCTCTTTCTTATGAGGAAACAAAAAACCCTCCAGTAACAGCAGAGGTTGTTGGTTTCCCTGGGCTGCTCCAGTCACATTCCTCTGTCTGTGCTTGGAAATAACCCTAAAAGTGCACATTCCAAGTTCACTCTCCCCTGAAACAAAATATTCTGTGGTGCCTTTCCTTGACTCTGTGAAGCAGGATGAGAAAAACCCTCCCTAACAGCAATTTTTTGAGTAGAAAAACAGATTCCTGAACATGTGGAAGGCTCTGGTCCAACCTATCTGCCTTTTCTGGGGAGGCCACAGTGTCCATTGCACCTTATTTCCATAATTCCCAGGAATTCTGAGCAGCAGATCTCCCCCTCTCTCTGTTTTCCAGACATTTGAGCACAAACTCAGGAAGAACATCATTTTCTCACCTCTTTTCATCCTTCGTGGGGCCTTTATCTCAACCTTCCCCTAAGTACTTCCCACTCTAATGTCCAATTCCCTGAATTAACCATCAGCTGATACCACCATCCTCTGAAATACCTGATTTAAAGCCATCCTTTGCACATTGGCAAGATTATTGGCAAAGATGCTTTTCCCCTGCTTTATCAGATGGGTCCAACTCCCTTTATCTAGTCCTGGGTCCTGAAAAAGGGACTTTCCTCTTGAAACACAAGTGGTGCCTGATTGATTTTTATAAACAAGAGCATCAGGCTCTTGTTTTAGGAACCAGCCTAACAAGGAAAAGCAGAAAGAAGCTGTTGACTGCAGTGACCCCCGAATCTACTAAAAAACTCCAATTTTCTAACTCACTAAAAGGTACAGTCAATACAAATGTCCCAGGGATTGCTCAAATCTCTCTTCCAGTTCAATCAAAAGGATGTGTTGTCCCTTAAAAATTTCTAGATACAGAGGTTAATGCACTTAAGCCCCCAGGCAGGCTTGGGTTTCCCAAGAGGATTTTGGCTGTTGGGCTCCATCCACAGCTCTGGAAGCTGTGCCTGGCTCCAGGAGTTTTATTTCTGTGCACTCTGATCAAAGATGAACTCTCACACATTCCTGTTTAATCACTGTGGGCAGCAGCACAGAGCAGGGAAGGTGTCTCCAGGCCGGCTTATGGGCCACAAGAGCCTCTTCCTTCTCTCCCAGCTCCCTTTGGAGGGAGGTGATTTAAAAAGAGAAATGGTTTTAATAAAGAGCTGGGTGATATCTCAGCCCTGGGGTAGTACTGGTACATTTATCTGCACACATTATGGGTTTAATTTGGTCCATGCAAAACCCAGAGGAAAGCAATTTTAAAAGTTGTAGAATGTTTTGGGTTGGAAGGGACCTTACAGAGCTTCTTATTCCAGCACCTTCCACTACTGCAGGTTGCTTCAAGCCCTGTCCAACATGGCCTTGAACATTTCCAGGGATGGGGCAGCCACAGCATCTCTGGGGATGAGAATGAGTGAATCCATCAATGGGGAAGGTGCTGCAGAGAATCCAGGAATGAAACTCCCTACAGTGCTCAATTACAGCTGCCCTTGGTGAAGGCATCACCTTCCCAACAGCTTTAAACAGGACTTTTTGCCTTAACAGGTGGGATTTCTTTCTGTACTTTCACGTGTAGATCAGACAAGTGAATCAGTTTCTCCTTTCATTAATTTTTCATGTATGAAGTCCCTGGTATAATTACTCACAACAAACCACCTCAGCCCCATCAACTGAGCTGGAAACTTTGATGTGAAAGGAAAACCGACAGAGACGTTTCCTCTGCACATTCCAACACAAGTGAGTTGTAAATACAAACACAAACAGCATTTTCCAGAGCAGTGGAAAACCTCTTGTTTGATTTAAATCAGAGCTCAGGTGGTGGGACAGGATTATGGGCAGGCACAGAAGTTGTTGGAGCAAGATTTTTGGAAAACTTTCCCTTTTGTGGTAGTTCTGTAATCACTTTATTGGGTTGGGCACAGACACCTGATCTGGTGACTCCAAACTCCTGTGGTAGTCCATGGAGAGCTAGAAAACCTCAGCAGTGGAGTTTGGAGCATCCTAACACATGCACCCAAAATAAATCATTTAGATCATCTATCACATGCTCCCTTTTCTCTTGATGCAAGGGGTGACCAGGTTGCAGGGAGACAAACTGCAATTCCATAAATTTAGATGAAATTAGTCCAATCCTGCCTTATAATTTCTCTGTGATCAACTCTGTTTGTGCTTTTAATTAACTGGGTATTGATCAGGTTGGCTCAGAAGAGAGCAAATCATTGAAGAATCACAGAATAGTTTGGGTTGGGAGGGACCTTAAAGATCATCTCGTTCCAAGCTCCTCCCAAAGGGACACCTTCCACTACACCAGGTTGCTCAGGGCCCCTCATCAATCTTGAACATCTCTTCCAGCCCAAAATATTCTACAATTCTATGACAATCCCAGTTTCCAGGGATGTTTTCCAATAAAACAAGGCCATTTCAGCTGCCTGATACTTTAAGAGGGAACAGCCAGCATCATATTTTCACATTTAAAGCTGATGCCAGTGAGCAATCAGAAGATGAGGCTCTGGCATTTCTGTAGTGGAAAGTATGACCTGTGCTTGGTTTGGTTTCCTCTTTGGCAGAGCCAGGCTCTGGGTTCTTTGATGTAGTTCCAGGCTGCCCAGGGAAGTGGTGGAGTCACCACTCCTGGAAGTGTTGGAAAAACAACTGTATGTGGCACTTTGTGCTATGGGTGAGTGGGCATGGGGACATTCAGCCCAAGGCTGGACTTGATGATCCTGGAGCTCTTTTCCAGCCTAAATGACCCTAAGATTCAATGTTTCTGTAGCAGATGTGTTGCTCCATATCTATCCCATGATACTTCTGGAAATCTAACTGGGAGTCTCATATTTCAGGTGCTCTCTCCACAAAAAAGAGCTGCATTTTATACTGTTTTCTGGGATAAATCATCCCTTAAATCAGCAGGAACTTGTTCTGTTGGCTCTGGATCCCTATTTCCAGGTATGAAGATGTGTCCTCTCAGTACTGCAGGGTAATGTTAGATCAGGCAAAAGGAGTAAGTGTTCATTCATCCTGCAGGTCCCACTCCAGTGAACCAGGATTGGATTTGTCCCTAAGCTGTGCTTTGAAATCTTGTTGAGCCCCACATGGCATTGGAGTGAACCTTCTGGATGAAGGGACACCGAGGAACTCTCCAGTTGCCAATACAGGTGGTGGTTAAACACCAGGTCCTTATGTTCCCTGTCAATTGTCACCTTAGCAAAATGCTCCTGTGGACTCCCTGTAGTTCAGCCCTCCCTTCCTGATCCCCTTTTCCCAGCTGCCCTTCATCCCCTGAAGAAACTGCAGCAGCACATCAGGGAAGGAAAAAATATCCTTATTTTCTGAATTTCAGTGTAGGGGTTCTTAATAAAAAATCAGTCTGACAAAATCTTTTAGTCTTTTTCTCTCTCTCATTCTCTTTTCTTAGTTTGTTTTGTTTTGGTTTTTTTTGTAATCCTTTTGTCCTACCAGGGCCCTGGTTTTTTTTCTGGATGCATTAAGATTTAGCAGCTCATTCTCCAGCACTTTATTGCTGGGTTACACACGGGAGAAGATTATTTTAACAAGTGCTTACCAGCAAAGAGCTCTGCAAGAAAGACCATTAAAAGAAACTACCCTAAATACTAAAAAAAAGTTTAATGTGTGTGTAAATTTAAAGAAAAATATTGTTTAAAATATTTTGTATGGAGTGAGGGGGGAAGCATAAAATACAACAAGCTCTGGTGGCCTTCATGTTGCAAAAACTGATTTTATTATCTGATTTCTTTAATCAAAAGCATTTTTCATGCAGGAGGAGATGGTGATTCCTGGCAAGTGTAGGAAGGTAAAGTTCATACACCTAAGGAAAAGCTCCAAGGAGTTTTTTTTTTCCTTTTTCATCAAATCTTCTGCCTCGTTAAGCTAAAACTTAATTTGGTTCTATGTAAGGGATCCATGAGATTTACAAACAACCAACGTTAGTGGGTCTAAAAATATTTTGAGGATGGTCAGGGGAGTTGGGGTTATTTTTATTGAGGCTTTTTTTGGCCAATAAGAGATGACCAGGCAAGGTCTGAACTTTCAACACATCAATAAACTCTTCCAGGATATATCTGAATGGACTTTTAGGGTTGTGTGGTTTGGAAGTGTTTTTTTGGTGTGGGGATATTTTTGGTGTGTTTTTTTTCCTATTTATTTAATTAAACTAAAAAAAGGCAAAGATGAAGATGATGATGAAGAAGAAAAGAAGAAGAAGAGAAGAAGAAGCAGGAGAAGAAGAAGAAGAAGAAGAAGAAGAAGAAAAGAAAAAGAAGAAGAAGAAGAAGAAGAAGAAGAAGAAAAGAAAAAGAAGAAGAAGAAGAAGAAGAAGAAGAAGAAGAAGAAGAAGAAGAAGAAGAAGAAGAAAAGAAAAAGAAGGAGGAGAAAAACAAGAACAAGAACAACAAGAACAACTAGAACAAGAACGAGAAAAACAACAAGAAGAAAATCAAGAAAAACAAAAACAAGAACAAGGACTTCCAAAGGGATGAAAATTATCTTTTAAATGTTTTCAACTGAGTTGAATTGAGTCATTCCCTTCAATCAGTAAATACATTAAGTTATGTCCTGTGTGGTATAAATTTGCCACTGAAACATTTTGAAAATATTCAATAAATGTGGGAGGAAAACACTTTGACTTCTCCTCTCTGGAAGAAATACAGTTTTTTTGTTTCCAGCCTCGAGTTGGAAAAGGCTTTTCTAAAATACTTTAACAACCTGAAAGTGAAGCAAAACATTCAATTACAAGTGAAGAAAACATGAAAGTAAATCCCCAAACTGAACCAACATGACTTTCAGTTTTGTACCACTCAACCCACCTCTTTTTCTTTTTTTGGACTCAGACACTCACTGTGTGTAATTCCAAGTTTCTGCTTCCTAGAAAACCAACCACTGGGAGACAGTGGATGTTTAGTAAACATCAGTATCAGGGCATATCCATCTAGGATCTATATTTAGGGATTTGGTATTGCAACAACCTTGAAAGAAGTGCTCTGTGTGCAGCAGAAAGGAGTCTGACATAAAGAGCTGAGGCACATCTCCATGGAAAACTTGGCTTTTGGGCTTCCAAGGATAACTCCCAGAAAAATAAAGTCTTGCTTTGACTCAGTGTCTGGACAGTGCTCTGTCATAGGAGCAGTTCATGAATCATGGCCAAGAAGGAGCATTTCAGACTTTAATGGTCACCACTTGTTTTCATCTCTCTTTCACTAAACCAGAGAACCACAGAATGGTTTGGGATGGAAGGAACCACAAGGATCATCCAGTTCCACTCCACTGCCATGGGCAGGGACACTTCCCACTGTCCCAGGTTGCTCCAAGCCCCATCCAACCTGGCCTTGGACACTTCCAGGGATGGGGCAGCCACAGCTTCTCTGGGCAACCTCTGCCAGGGCCTCCCCATCCTCCCAGGCAAGAATTCCTTCCCAATATCCAACCTATCCTGCTGGCAGTTTAGTCCCCTCATCCTGTCATTACATGCCCTTGCAATTAAGTCAAAGCTCCCTCTCCAGCTCTCCTGGAGCCCCTTTAGGCACTGGAAGGGGCTCTGAGGTCTCCCTGGGACCTTCTCCAGGCTGGATGTTCTCAACTCTCCCAGCCTGGCTCCAGAGCAGAGGAGCTCCAGCCCCTGGAGCCTCTTCATAGATATCTCTGAACTAAATCCATCAATTTTTCTTTGATCTGCCCAGTGAAGTGTATTTTTCAATCACAGAGTCATGGAATGCCAGGTTGGAAGGAGTCTCAAAGATCAGCTGGTCCAAACTTTTTTGGCCAAAGCACAGTCTAGACAGAATGGTCCAGCACCTTTTCTAGCTGAATCCTAAAATTATCCAATGGTGAGGAATCCACCACTTCCTTGGGGAGATCATTCCATGCCTCATTTTTTCTCATGGTGAACAACTTTCCTCTTGTGTCCAGTCAGAATCTCCCTTGGAGTAACTTGTTCCCAGAATCCCTCCTCTTTTCCTTGTGACTGCACAAAAAAGGGACTCTCCAACTTCCCCAGTATCCCTCCTCTTTTCCTTGTGACTGCACAAAAAAGGGACTCTCCTCTTCCTTTCAGCCACCCTTTAAATACTGGAATGTGATGACAAGGTCTCCCATGAGCCTTCTTTTCTCAATGATGAACAATCACAGTTTGTTTGTCTCAGTCTTCCCTCATGCCAGGCTTCCCAGACGTTTGATCATTTTTTGTGGATCCCTTCCAGTCTGTCCACAACGTTTTTGTATGGTGGGGATCAAAACTGGACACGATATTCCAGGTGTGGCCTTGCAGGCTCTAAGTTGAGTGGGACAATGACCTTTAGCTCTGCTGGTGATGCCTTTGTTGATGCCACCCAGCATCCACTTGGCTTTTTTAGGTCATGGCAGGACTCTGCTCATTTGTATGGAGCCCAATGTCCACCAGGATCCCCAGGTCCCTTTCCACAGAGCTGATCCCCAGATGGATCCCAGCCCCTGCTGCACTCCTGGGTTATGTTTTTCCAAGTACAAGATCTTACAAATGTATTCCCATCCCTGGAAGAGTTCAAAGCCAGCTTGGATGGGGCTTGGAACAACTTGGTCTAGTGGAAGGTGTCCCTGCCCATGGCAGGAGGGTGGAACTGGATGATCTTTGAGGTCCCTTCCAATTAACCATTCCATTACTCAGTGATTTTTTGATTTATAACAACTACAGGCCACACAAACTGAGCTAAACCCATGAAAATCTGCCCAGCTGAGCTCACTGAAAGCAACACGTGTTGCTACTCGTTTGTGCTGAGCCGAGCAATTAAGATGCATCTCAGGTATTGACTTAACTTGTCTATTCTTATCCTTCCTCCATTATTTACAACTCTGTAGCATTTGCAGAAAATTCTGCTCCATTAAGATTCCCATCCCCTCGGAATGGCAGGTTTTTTCACCCCATCCTTTGTAAATCAGGCTCGGTGTGAAATGTGTTATATATCACACTCGTTAGCACAGCCCAGGAACACATGGCTGGGAAGATAAGACGCTTCAAGAAGAGGGGAAATGCTGATCTCAGCCTGCCTTCCCTGCAAAGGAAATGTCAGGAAAACTCCAGCACAATGAGATTCTTCAATCATCTTCCCCAATAACCCATTCCCCTCACTAACTGCCCCTCGAGTCTCCCCCCTGCTCACTTTGTGTTTGGCATTTTGAAAAGCAAACAGCAAATTATAAATTCACAGAGAGGTTATTGACCCGTTCAGCAGAGTCCAGGAGAGAGAGAAAAATTTTCTTTTGTTCATCTTGCATTAAGTATAAGCTCTACAAACATCACCAACAGGGCGAGACTCTGAATTCCCAAATCAGGGAATTATTCCATCTCCAGCACGCAGTATCTCCATCTTCCCTAAGTTTTCAGAAGAGGGAATACTGAAATCCTTCATTCAAAATGGAATGCTGGCATTTCTTTTGTGGATTCAGAAATATGTTCTCAAAAAATTGCACTTTTCATTTTAGCAAAGTGATAAGACCTTTATCTTCTGCCAGGATATTTCAGGCACAAACCCAGAAGTTCTGACTTTTCGAGCTCGGATAAGTGCTGCATCCACATCCTTTGAGGTGATTGATTTTTTTTCTGCCTGTAATTTCCTGGCACATGTTGTGCTGCATCTTTATAACTAATATTTGTTGCTGAATGCTTGTTATCACTGGGAGCTGAGCAACTGGAGCAGAGTTTAATGTGCCACTTATCATTTTCCAAGTGCTATTATTGCCTTTCTATCAGTGCCTTCACACAAGGCTGCAGGATCACAACGACAGTGGTACTTTGCAGTAGTCAGCACAGATGTGTTTCCATCCCATGCCAGCCTGGGAAGCTTCCAAATAATATTTACTGAACCTCCTGTGTTGGGTTGGTGATGCCCCAGTGATATTGGTAAATGAGAACAGTCCAGGGGCAGATGAGAGCAGATTCTGAGCTACTGGGTTTTCAGACATCCTCGTATTTTCTTGAAAAGTTTCCTTCTAAACCTGGTGACAATTTCTTAGGGTTTATAAATGAACAAAGACCCTTAAGAGCATTTAAGGTTTCAGTGCAGGGGAAAACTGAAAAGGCAGGATAATAATTTCCTCATTTTCCTCTGTATGAAACAGAGATATTTAGCATTTTAAGCAGACTCTCATTTCTAAATTTTCTTCATTTTACAAGAAGAAAAAAAGCTCCATTGAAACATTTCCCCAGTTCAAAGCAACGAGTGACTTGAAACATTTCCTTTGGATCTGGCAGTTTTTTGGTTTCCTTCCAAACAGCAACAAAATTCTTCTTTTTAAGAAAGCATCAGAGAAGCCAAAGACAATTTTTCCTGCTGTGGGGTAGCAGCCACATGCACACGCTGTCACCCAGCTCAGTCCCTGCTGAGACAGTCCCTTCTCACTGATAATAAAAAACCCATCTCAACACCAAAGAGACATCTCTCACCCTTCAGGTCTCTCCAGACAGGATTTGTTCCCTCCAGGAGTTACCTTTTCCTTAGGGAAAATGTTGAACATGCCCAGAACAGCAGAAGCCTGAATTTGGAATATCTTGCAATGTGAAATGTCCTTTCATTCACCGGCAAAGGGGGAAAGTGCACTGTCAGTCCCTTTCTCAGAGCACAGAATTTTCATCCCGAGGTTCCTGCCCCACTCCATGAGCAAAGATCACTGGCAATTCACCACCTACAAACCCAAGAGATCAGAGATCCTGTAGCTCTGTCCAGCCCTGCCCTGAGCTGAGCAGGGAGCAGAGATCAACAGGTGAGCACAGGTTTGGAACTGTGAAAACAAGAGACTCATTAAAAATCTTTGAGTTTTTAAGGTTGGAAAAGACCTCCAAGATCATGAAGTCCATCCTTTAACCCAATATCCCCATGCCCACTAAACCATATCACAAACTGCCACATCCAACTAATTATTGAACCCTTCCAGGGATGGTGACTCCACTCCTTCCCTGAGCAGCCAGTTCTGATATTTAACCACTTTTACAGTGAAGAAATTTTTCTTAGTATGGAATGTGATCCTCCCCTGGTGCAGCCTGAGCCTTTTCTCCTTGTCCTGTCAATTTGAGTGGGAAGAAGAATGTTTTCTGATCATAACCTGAAGTTGTCTGTGCAAACCCAGGGCACAATCCCTGCTGATGCCAAGGGATCCCCCACTGGAATCTGTCCTCAGCTCTGGAATGGTTTTGGATGAAGTGCCAAATCTATCTGCCATAAATCTTCACCTCCTTCTTTTCCCCTTTCTTTTGCAGCTGGAAATGTAAACTTTTCTCACTTATTGTCCTAACAAGGCAACCTGTCCCTGACTCTTCACATCTGCCACTGAAGGAAGGGCAAAAAGGACCAAGCAGCAGAGTTGATCAGCACTTTGGTTAAAAGGGGATGCAGATTTGCATTAAATTGTCATTAAAAATACGGAGTCTTTACACATCACAGCCAGACACACAGCATTCCTGAAAATGAGAGTGGTTATGGATCTATTCCCATCCCTGGAAGAGTCCAAGGCCAGGTTGGACAGGGCTTGAAGCAACCTGGGATAGTAAGAAGTGTCCCTGCCTGTGTCAAGGGATGGAACTCAATGATCTTTAAGGTCCCTTCCAACCCAAACCATCCCATGATTCTGATTGTGGTTCAACTCAGACATAAATACAGGCAAAAATGACTATTTTATACATTTATAAATACCATCTCCCACTCTTTATGGACAAGGAACATACTTGAACAAGTAATTTTATGGGGACTTCCTATTAAAATAGGGGACATGGGGTTACCTCATCCATTACTGACAGTGAGATCACCTTTGCTCATGTGAGTTATCTCAGCTGCTCTTTCAGAAATGTAAAGGAAGACAAATCAGGAAGATGTCAGAGCCTGAACATCTCTGGGTGTCCAAGTGAGGTCTGTCAGTGCAAAGGACATCACCATGTGACAGTGAGTAAGAAAGGAAAGGAGAAAGGTCCATTTGATCCCCCAGAATGACCAAGGGGAATGTTTGCCTTGGCCAAAATCCCTTCTTTGGGTCAAGCAAAGACTTCCAAGTTTGCTTGAAGTGGCTTCTCCACTTCCCAAGCAAAGAGGAGTTTGTTTTTTCTCACTGAAGAGCAATGAAATGCAGAGAAATCCCTGTAAAGGAGAGGAAGATTTGGAGGGAGGCTATTAACGTGCTTCACAGCATGGAAAAAAACATTCCACATTCAGCTGGAATTGGGAGTTACTCTTAAATAACTTTGCTCCTCCTCATCTTACCCCTCACAGCAGCCACCTCTGGGCTAAAATGAGCACAAAAACTGTGAGAAAGCAACAGGATTTGGGACCTGCAGGACAGGGAAAAAAAAAAAAAGCAAACTGTGGCTGCACACTTGGTCTTAGGTTTCCCCAAAAACACAGCAGAATGTGATTTCATCGTGACTGAACAAGGGAAGAGCTCTGCCTGAGAAATCATCTTTACTACAAAGTCCTTCGGGAAGAAATTCTACATGGAAATAAAAACTGCTTCCCTGACAAACAATGAACAGGCTTCAGTGCACCCAGTTACAGCTAAAATTTCAACAGATGAGCTGTTGCATTGCATTTATTTTCCTCCTGCAGTGCTCAAAACACTGTTTACTCCTCAGCTCTGCCTCTCACAGCTGTGATGATGCAGCACAGCAAGAAAGCTGGAGCAGAAAGGGAAAGTAAGATTTGGGGGCATGCTGCAAAGGGAAATAATCTCTAAAGGCATTATAAAAATGTAAATAATAAATGTCATTTAAAACATCCTCTTGGGCTGAGTCATTTGGACGAAGAGAAGCCAGGTCATACAAGAAGCTGTTGGAATAATCCTCTGGGAACGATGATTTAGAGTCAGTGGCATTGCTGCCACCCTTCTTGGCTCTAATTCCTGCTATTTATGGATGGCTGTTCCCATGTCCCAACATTATTTTGCTGGCTGCTGAAACAAGGTGAGAAGGGAGAGCTTTCAGTGGCCTTTTTACCTGCAGGACCTGGAACAACCTCATGAGCACCTTAAAAAGCAGAGGAAATTGTGGATTCAATTTGCCTCTAAATGAAGTTCATCCCTACGAGCTGCATCTGTCACCCACCCCAATTCTCACACAGTCTTTGGTGCCCTCTTAGCTTTTACATGGAACTTAAGACAGGGGAGGTTTCTTAATGTATTAAATCCCATTAAAAGGCAAGGCTAATTCCCATTATCCCTCCAGCACTGCAGCATGAACCAACATTGGGGTTCTTGGCTGCTCCAGGTCTCACAGTTCACACCTCACACTCACAGCTCACAGCCTGCTTCAGAGAGCTGCTGTCCAGAACAAAAGTGATTTTCTCCCTATCCATCCTAGCAGAGGATGCTCTGCATCCACAGATATTTTTGTCTGCCTCCAAAAAAAGCTTCAAAATGTGAGGAGACACCTTAAATAGCTGATTTTTCTCTCAGAAAAAGCTCCATGAAGATGTTAGAGCCCCTTCCAGTGCCTAAAGNGCACCTGCAGAAGAATGGAGGGAGACTTTTTGCAATGGCCTGGAGTGACAGGACAAGGGAGGCTGGATTCAAACTGAGAGTGGTTTTAGAGGAGATAATGGGAAGAAATTCTTCCCAGTGAGGGTGGGAAGGCCCTGGCACAGGGTGCCCAGAGAAGCTGTGGCTGCCCCATCCCTGGAAGTGTTCAAGACTAGGTTGGATGGGGCTTGGAACAACCTGGGATAGTGGAAGGTGTCCTTGCTCCTCCCAACTCAAAATCATTCCATGATCCCATGATTTTTTGTGATGATTATTTTATGATCTTATTATTTTTCCAGGGTCAGTGAGGGTAGTTTTCCAGAGGGATTGGTTTTCCTCCATCCCCTTTTACTGCTGTTCACCCTGTGTGCTACCCCTTGTCTGGCAGAAAACACGAGTTTTGGTGCCTCTTTCCTTCTTGATCTTTCTCCTCCACCAAGTGCATTTTGGCTGCATCGTACTCAATATATTTCATATATATCAAAAAGAAAAAGAAGCCAATTTTCTTGGAAAACAGCACCTTTCTAGTAATACCTCAAAAAAATTTCTAAAGTGTCATCCTTTTTGAAGATGCTGAACTGATTCATTGGTTATTCCAGCCAAGGGAGAAAAAAAAAGAGTTATTTTTTCTATTTCTTTCTACTATTCTGGGTCCTTTTAGTTTCTGTTTCTGAACCTGTTATTCCTGTCCTTCTATCATGTGAAGGAGCCTCAAGATCCCTTGCAGGTCAGTGATGGTTATGCTGCTTTTCCCCCTTCTTTTATTCCTTCCTTTTAAAATACAGCCCTTTAGACTCGTTTATCTTGTTGGAAGCAGGTGAAGCAAAAACAATAAATGCAATGAATGGGAAAATCTCCCACAAACTCACATAATAACTTTTCAACTGGTCAAACTCTGCCATGACCAGAAACTTGGTTATGCTCAGAAGTGACAACTTTAAAACCAAGCTCTGAAACATTTCATTCCTCCCCCCAGACATTTCTCTGCCTCTGTTGCAGGTGTGTAACAAAAACCCTTTGGGGCCAACAGGCCGTGATTGAATGAAACACCGGTAAAGCAAATGGAATGAAAATTTATAACTTCAGCTGAAGGGCTAAAGATCCACAGGAAAAAAAAAAAAAAAAAAGGATAAAAATCCTGTGTGGAGAGAAAACATAAGACCACACATTAACCAAAAGCTGGTTTTGCTTTTCAGGTGTGTCCAGCTGTGTAAGGTTTTGTGCTGCAAGAAAAATTAAGATTTACATTATAATTAACAGATCATCAATCCTCTCAATGCCATCCCAGCTCTTCCAGCCCCAGTAATATATTCATGGATTCCAAAACTAATTTAAATTATATTCCCAGGCAGTGGATGTAGGATGTGTGGGATGACATTGCTTTACCGGATTTGGGGCACACCTGATTCTGAACAAGGGAGGATGAGGAAGGAAGGAAAGAACTAATTAGACACAACAAAAAATAATGCTGAATGCTGAGTTCACAGCATTGTTGGAGGATTTCCATCTGATGGGATGAGGAATGAAGGAAAATGGATATGGAGGTTTTCCAGTTCTGCTGTTGCCTCCTCTCACCACACAGAACCAAGAACCTGGCCCAGTGAAATCCCAGGACAGAGGCTTATCCCTAGGACAACCTGCAAGGAGGTGATGTCCCACTGGAAACTTGGACAGGAAAATGGTGGAAGTCAGAATGCTCACTTGGTGGGAGGTTTTACTCAGGGAATACATAAAAGCATCAAAAGCCTCTGCTTATCTCATCCAGGCCACTCAATGGGCGACAACAGGGGCGTTCCAAGCCTTTGGAGAAAAGCTCAGCAGCCTTCCAGGAAGTATTGATTACAGTAAACTGCAGCCCCTGACAGGCTTGTTCAGTGCCAAGTCAATCATGAACGAGCTGATGAAGCTGCCTGCTCCTTTTAGGCTGCCCAAAATAGTCCTGCAGGGTTTCTCTGGAGGAAATGAGAGAGCAGGCCCTGCTGCAAGAGCTAAGGTATCTTTCTGACAGGGAAGGGGTTAAACGTAGCTCTGGATTTACTACAGGAATTCTACTGGAACCAAGGACTGAGTGTGAAGCTGCCCAGAAGATTCCAGGCAGGAAGGGCCCCCCAACTCAATCCATCCATGGGTTGGGGAAATAATCTGTCTTTCTTATAAAGAGGATAAAGGGCCCCCTAACTCAATCCATCCATGAGTTGGGGAAATAATCTGTCTTTCTTATAAAGAGGATAAAGGGCCCCCTAACTCAATCCATCCATGGGTTGGGGAAATAATCTGTCTTTCTTATAAAGAGGACATTTCAACCCTCCTTTCCCAGCTGGATGAGACCTTGGCTGCTTAGAAGACTACCATCAGATGTTTGTGGGAATACCTGAGAGTATCCAATGCCACCAAACGGGTGGTTCCCTCCACTGTGAGGCTCCACACCCTGATGCCCTGCAGCCCAAAAATATCAGTGTGGTGCAGCAGCTGAACTCATCCCCTGCCAAGAGAGGATTTAAGGAACCAGGAGGAAATTAAGTGCCAGCCTCTCCTTGATTTTTTTGCTGATTGTCAGTCTCTTTGAGATAAAGGCACTATTTGATGATCAGGATTGGTCCATCCTAGTTAAATGCAATCTCAATAGTGTTTTTCTCTACCCCCCCAAAAAAAGAAAGCCCAAAACATAACAAAACAAAACACTCAGCTAGGTTTAATTTTGGGGGGTAGTTGTTTGCTTTATTTCCTGTGTCTGAGGCCTTTTATTTCTTCTTTCATTCATCAGGTCTCTTTACCTTTATTTTCTTTTAATATTCCAGAGCAGGTTCAGGAAAATGGCCTCACTATAACTGGAAAATTCCTTGGAAGCTGTCGTTCTGACTGTTAAAGAAGGGTACAAAAATCCATGGCAATATTTCAGCCAGCCATAAAATAGCCTGTTCCCAAAGGATGAAAAGAACTGGGCATGGGAACTGGGGATTTGTCACTCTTACAATTCAATCTGAATGTATAGAAGTGAAAGTCTTACTTATTTCCCCTAAAAATGAAAAGAACCTGGGGACACCTTCCCTAAAATCTTGTGTAGTGGCAAAATTTTATGGCTGCCCTTTTGCCAGGTGATGCACATTGTCTGAATTTCATGCCCACCTCAAGAAAGCATGGGAGCCATGAAATTCAGAGATGAATTCCAAATAAAATCTGGATGATAATCCTTTTGCCTGCTTTGCTATCCTAGAATGGCCATCTGATGTCCTTTGCTTGAGGGCGGCCTTTCAGACAGGTCTCTTCGAAGTCCCACCCATCCCACAGCAGCTGGGGTCATGTTTGAAAGCAAATATTCACTTGAGAAGTAAGTTTTGGGATTTTTTTTTGACTGTCATGACTGTGGAGTGACCCTCAGGCTTGCTCAACATTGCTGGTCAGGAAAAAGAGCTGCTACATCCCTTCCTTTCTATATCAATGGGATTAAAACTTCTTCCCTTTTCCTTCTTCAACTAATGCCTCCTTCCCCTTTTCCCATCAAAATATCTCTCTCTTCCTCACATGCCAGTTGAGTTAACATAAAAATCAGTGCCTTTTTTAAACTGGTTGTGTGAGGTGCTCATCTGCTTGAACACTTCTCCTGTCAACCCTGGCAACTATTTTTTTTGCTCTCTCTTCAGATCAGAGTGAGTCATTTGCATTTTCATGATGAGAAGCTTCCACGCTCTGTGAATCTTTACAGGGTGCACTAATGATCTTAAGAGTCTTTTCCAACTTAAATGATTCCATAATTATTCATGTCCTACCTGCTTTCTGCGCTTCTCTTTCTGTTCCCTTCTTCCCTGCCAAGCCATTCCATTCTCCCGCCCCCCGAAGGCACAAAAAAACAGAATAATGTTTGTAGTATCTCTATCGAGGCTGATAGGGTTTGTTTTATGGCCTCTGGTCTTACAAAACGGTCTTCAGGTTGCAATGAAATCCTTGAAATTCACATGATTGCTTGAAGGAACTGAGGGAAGTGGGAGATGCTGGGAATATTTCAACCAACAGAGGAAACAACTGACAAATGGGCTTTTGCTCTTGCTTTATTGCAGAGTAATTATGAGAAGTGGGATCTACAACACTGGCTTTAAACATGTCAACAGTGACAATCCATGCACAGGACTTCAGAGTGCCATTGAAGGGGGTCTCATCTCAGTGATTTTTCTGTTCTATCCCTGAGCCATTGCTCTGCCAACCAAGCAGCAAGAACTCATCTGGATTTTATTTGGTAAATATTAAACTAAACTGAGCTGGTTTTTTTATTTTCCCTATTAAAGACTTTCAAACTCACCAGACAAGGAAACCTATTCCTGCCTTTATTGTCTTTGGATTCTGTTTCTCCTCACTGTGAACAAGATTGTGCTTCCCACGGCTGGCATTCTAATGTTCCTGGTGTGGACAACAGGGACAAGGCAGTGTGGGTTGGCATGAGGGTCAGCAACCTCCCCTGAGTGACATGGCAGGTGATGTTTCCTTCATAAATTACAGAAGAGATGACGTACGAGATAGAAATCATGCAGCAGAGGCCAGAGAATTCAAATTGATCAAGATATGGTGGGTCTGAGGGTGGGTAGGACTTGCTTTCCTGCTGTCCTGGGTTGCCGTGTATTCTATTACCATCCTCATGAGCTGTTGAATCCAGGTGGGCAGGGTTTTCCTGGCTTCCTCCCTGTCTTTCTGTTAATGGCCCATCAGTGCCCTGCCCATGACTCAGAGATAACTCCCTCCAGACTACCTGTTAATGGCCCATCAATGCCTTGCCTCATGACTCATCATCCCACTGTGAGAGGCTCCACCCAGGAAGAGGAACCAAGCATTCCATCCTGGATATAATCTGAGATTCTGAACACCACAGACACCTTTCCACTGGATTCCCAGAGGACAGGAGCTACACAGCCACTGCTGGACCTTCTGAGGAGGAGCAGACCTTTTCTACAGGATCACTGCTTCAACAGAACCGCATCCACCACTTCAGGAGGACTGCAGCCACCACTTCATCAGACTCCTACCACCACCCTGACTAACAGGGTGTCAGGTTTGTATCCTGACTCTGTGAGTTTGGAATAGTGTTTTGGGGTTTTTTCCCTTTTTCTTTAACTTCCCTGTTAAATTGTTATTCTGACTTGGTGCCTCCCACTGGTTTGTTTTTAAACTAGTAAATCTGCAAAACAATGATTTCTGTTGAGTTTGAAGATCCTCAGGAGCTGCTGCAGAGAGTCTTTAGATGCTGTTGCTGTCAGACCAACGTTCCTTGTGCTGTAGGTGGAAACCATGTTTTATGGATCTCTCCAGGCTGTGCTCATTGTTCCCCAGAAAAATTTTGTGGTGTTTTTAGCTGTGGACACTTCATCCCTGGAAGTGTCCAAGGCCAGGCTGGACAGGACTTGGAGCCACCTGGGTTGGTGGAAGGTGTCCCTGGCCGTGGCAGGGAGTTGAAAAGATGATCTTTCAGGTCCTTTCCAACCAAACCATTCCATGATGCTATAATTCACATACCTGCTGAGTCTAGCTTGGGTTCTGGATTCAGATACTGCCTTTTCCATGGCTGGGCTTCCTCAGCAAGGGAAGTACTGGCTTTTCTCCAAATTTGAAAATCTGGGGAAAAAAATGGGAAAAAGCAAAGATACCCAAAGTGTCATCTATTGTGTAGATCTCCACACTGGATGTAGTTTTCCCTCTTATCTCTCCAAGAATAAATTCTATATCCTTCCCCAAGGTAATTACTCTAATCCAGGGACAGGAAGAACACAGATCTGATTCACTATGGAAAAACATAACTTGGTTTGAGAGTGATTTTGGTTTTTTCTTGTTTTATTTTTTCCCTGATGGAGAGCTGGCTGCACTCACTAAGTTTCTGAATGATGGTATTTTAGAGGAATTCTATCATTGGGAATCCAATGGTGGGGTCATGGTGTGGTCAACAGGTACAAAAGTGCTGGAAAACTGACCACGTGAAAATGGACTTTTCATTGAGCTGCAAAATCCCAGCTTCCTGCATCCAGGTCATTCCTGCTCCTTGAAATTTGGAAATTAAAAGATCAGCTGTCAAATATCAAATATCAGGAGACAATCCCATTGAGCAAAAACTGGGACTTATCAAAGAAGGACATAATAAAATAATTGTAGCCACACACTAAGAACAAATTGATAAACAAAGAAAAGCAACCAGGAAGAGAAATTTGGGTTTTGTTTTTTTTTTTTCCTGTTGAGAATGGTTGCAAACAGTTAATTTTTAGCATTTTTGTGACTGGATTTGAGCAGCAGGGACTGAAAGAAGAATGTAGGTTGATTTTGGAGGATTAGCATAGTGAATCAATTATTGAGGAATCTTTTATAATAGCACTGAGTGCTTTTTCCATCTTTAGATTTCAAAAGTGCTCTGTGCATGTAAGAAAAACCCAGCATTTTAAGAAGCTCACAATGGGATTTTCAACTGTGATGCCCTGGATCTATCACTTGATCTTGCAGTTCACATCCCTGTTGCACATCTCCATCAAATCCTTGAATAACTTCTGGTAATAAGAGAATATTTTTTTGCTGTACTCTGTGATTCACTTTTTACCCCTGAAAATGAGCATCAGGGAGCCACATCTCTTCTTGTTCTTAAGTGGTTTTAACCACACTTCAAAGTCAGGTCAGGTAGAGCCATCCTATTACCTTTCCCTGGCTCCAGAATAATTGCAGCTCATGCTTCAATCTGTGTGTAACAGCACCTCACAGATGCACTTGGAAATGTAAAACAGGATGGGCCTTTTGCTACAGGATCTTTTCTCTTGGCATTGATGTGTGGGGACATTCAAGATGCTACACTGGCAAGAAGAGCCAATATATCAATATCTTGATAATAAATGGCAGAAATTTAAAGCTATTCCTTTCTCATCGCTACACCACACACACAAATTAGGGCAATGATATCTACAATCTAAACTAAAAGAGACAAGATTTAGGTGAGATATTAGGAAGAATTTCCTCCCTGTGAGGGTGGGGAGGCCTTCTGGCACAGGGTGCCCAGAGAAGCTGTGGCTTCTCTATCCCTGGAAGTGTCCAAGGTCAGGCTGGACAGGGCTTGGAGCAACCTGGGAGAGTGGAAGGTGTCCCTGCACATGGCAGAGGGGTTGGAACCATATGGACTTCATAATCCCTCTCAACCCAAGCCTTCCTGTGGTGATTCTGTGATACAATTACAGAAGATCCATATAAACCCCAGGAAATGCAGTCTTCAACAGTATGGTAAATATGGCAGGAATATGCTGGTCTGGCTGCAATGGCAGAAGAGTGGCAATTAAACACTTTGCAGAGAAATAATCAAACAAAAGAGACTTATAAAATGGTGTTAACATAGTCTGTGATGGAGATGAGAACTTCACCCACTCCAGAACCAGGAGGACCATAAAGCTGACTGACATTTTCCAGGAAGTCTTTGTTTTAACCCCATTTTCACAGAATCGCAGAATCATGAAATTTGGAAAAGATCTCCAAGACTGAGTCCAGCCTGTGACCAATCCCCACCTTGTCACCCAGAGCACCAGAGGTGCCACGTCCCATTGTTTCTTGAACACCTCCAGGGATGAGGACTCCACCACTGCCCTGGACAGCCCTTTCCAATGCTTGACCACTCTTTCCACGAAGAAATTCTTCCTCATGTCCAACCTGAGCCTCCCTTGGCACAACCTGAGGACATTTCCTATTTGTGGGAAACAGGAGTAGAAACTTCCACAGGCACTAATGAGTTTCGTTTACAGCCCTGGAAAGAGCTTGGGTTGATGTAAGGGCAAACATATACAGACTTTAAGGAGAAGAATTATAAACCTATGTTTCAATAGTTATAAGTAAGAATATGTATTGGGTGATATAGTGAAGGGTTTTTAAGTATAGTAATGGGATTTTATAATTTAAGTTAAGAATTTAGGTGTTATAGTAGAAGTATATGTGTGTACGTGAGCTAGCAAGTTATTGGTTGAGAAAGAGAGGCAATGCAGTAAAAAATACCAAAGGTGAAAGGTTACAAAGTCAAAACCAAGCTTTGTGTTAATTGCTTATTGGACCAAAAAGTTATAAATTGCCATGTAGCTTTCAAACTTGTGACTGTCTTCAGTTATGGTGACTTGTTACTAAATCTACGGCCTCTGAGACCGGTGCCTTGTTTGATTTTTCAAGTAATAAATTGTGAATAGCCAGGATGGTCCCATTTCTTTGGATCAGGCTCTGACACCTCTTGTCCTGTCCCTTGTTCCCTGGGAGAAGAACCAGACCCCACATTGCTACAACCTCCTCTCAGGGAGCTGTAGAGAGAAATAAGGTCTCCCCTAAGCCTCCTTTTCTCCAGGTCAAACCCCCTCACCTCCCTCAGCTGTTCCTCGCATTATTTATTCCCTAGACTCTTTCCCAGCTCTGTTTGCTTCTCTGGACACGCTCCAGCCCCTCAGTACTTAATTGTTGGCCCAGACCTGGACACAGCACTCAAGGTGTGGCCTCACCAGTGTCCTGCACAGAGACAATCACTGCCCTAGTCCTGCTGGCCATGCTATTTTGGATAAAGTGCATTTTATAACCATTTATTACCTTGTATGTGTTCCTGGATATTTACTTGATCTGCATCTCTGTAAATCAATGTTCTTTATGACAATTTTCTTGGGAGACTTTCCTTTACATTTTTTCCCCCCGTGATTTTCTTTAAGGAATATTTCATGCCAACCCTCTGTTTGCTACTATTCATTCTCCAAAGTAGCACTTATTTTGGGGAAAAAAAAAGTTTTCAGTGCAGGAACTGACAAGAAGATTTCCCAGAGTCAATCCTGGATGCAATTGGCACTCACCTTGCAATGTTGTTTGTCTGTTCCTACAAAGAGAATTAAAATATCTTTTTCTAGTATAAACAGCATCTCTTCATCAGTTTGAACACCTCTCTGGTCATTTTAAAACTCATTAAGTGAGATTCAAATGGAGCTTGAAAGGGCAGCAACACCATGGTGAACATATGCACGGAAAGATCTTTGACATACTGAGCTCTCATCTCAACAAACCCAAATTAACTTTATTCATGAGCTTGTCTGCCTACAGTCAGCTACTGATGAGATATTAATGTTTCTGCTTTCCATTTAGGTCACAATGTGACTTCTTTTCAAGAAAAAAATGTAGAAATAAAAGCAATAGGGTATTGAGAAAGTAGGGCTGGGAGATGTCTGAAACATCTCAGTGTCTGGGCTATGAAATCTGTGGAGTTTGGTCTTTGGGACAATTCTTGGCATCCCTGGTTTCATATCACTACAGAGAATCTTTTAAGGCATAGAAATTTGCACGAGTAAACAGGAAATACCTCTGCAGAGGCATCAACCAGGACACCACAAATGTCTATTGGCAGAAGCATCCTAAAATCACTCAACTGAAGATTTCCACTAATAATTGAAGATATTTATTGCCAGCTCCAGTTTCAGACCTGGGACAAGTGAAAGCAAACAGTGGATATGACATCACTCTGGCCTGGATAGGTCACTTCAGAAGTGGCCCACACTGAGAGTTTTGATGCAGATCCCACTGAAATCCATGGAGATCTTTCCATCCAATTAATTACACTTTGTGGCAGATTGAGAGGCCTTTGTTACAGACAGGTCAGCACTTGGCATGAGTGTTAATCTACCTGGGCCAGCAGCCCATTCCTGGTTTTGCTGATGCTGCATTAAAGCCTCTGTCAATGTGTTCCATACCTCAGGGATTTTCTAAGCCCCAGTACATGGTCCCACCAAAACTGAGGCTGGAGTGGTGTGTGGTCAAAGATGGGACCTGATGCTGGAGGTCTTTTCCAGCCTTAATGATTGTGGGTGATTGTGGTCTATTTCAAAATCTGTTTAAGCTTCAAGCACACCCTGTACTCTCTTTTTCCTTGATTCTTTTGACCAGCTGGCATTTTCCAGGTTTTAGATCCAATCCCAAATGCAAACCTCTTTATCCTTGCTAACACCTGATTGATGGTGGGCTCTGAGAGGGGGAGTATTGGATTCTGGACAAGCCTTTCAGTGCTCAAAGGGGGCCTATAAGGAAAATAGGCACAAGTTGTTGCAGGGACTGATGAGATAGGACAAAGGTGATGATTTAAACTAAATAAAAAAGGAAATTTAGACTAGAAATAAGGAATTTTTTTTTAGCAATGAGGGTGGTGAAACGCTGGAACAGGTTGCCCATAGAGGTGGTGCATGCCTTAGTCCTGGGAGTGTTCAAGGCGAGGTTGGACAGGGCTTGGAGCAACCTGGTTTAGTTGAAGATGTCCCTGCTCACAGCAGGAGGGTTGGACTGGATGACTTTTAAATGTCCTTTCCAACCCAAACCATTCTGCGATTCTCTCATTCCGTGTTCTTGTAAAGCAACCCTCCTCCCACAGTGTTTTATGATGATTATTTTCACATAGATTCAAAAATATATTTCTTGTTATTAAAACTCAGGATAAATTCTGCCCCTTGGAAAACTCTCAGTGCTCTTGGGATTTTGTTCCACTGCTGAGACTTCTTGAACACCCTTATCTGTGACTGAGCACTGCACCTATAAAGAGAAAACAATAGATAAAACAATCAAGTGACAAAGGAATCTTTGTTTGGGGTTGGCAGCAGTGGCTTGGCTGGAGTTGGTTGTTTGCTGGCACATCCTGATCTACCTGGACAGTTCCCTTTGATTCACCTTGGACTTTGGCACCTGAAGCACTCTTCTATATTAAACAGCAAGGCTCTGCTATTTCTTTTTAAGTGTAAGTTTGACTGAATGACCTTAATAGAAAACTGCCAACAAAAGCACAAAATGTTTAATTGAATTAAGCCTAAATAATATGATCTTGAAGTTTTAATGCACACTTATCTATTGACATTGTCTCTCAGTTGGAATAAAAGAACAAAGTCCTTGTTCTGCTCTTCTGCAGAGCAGGCAAATTTATAATGTACACCAAAAGGAATCTGAAAGGCAAAGTCTTCATGAAATGTTTAATCCAATAGTGGAAAGTGAACATCAACTGTTCTGTGACTGAAGTGTGGGGATAATCACAGAACAGGGAGTTTGGTTCCCAGCAAGGAAACACCCCGGGCACGTGGTCCTTATTTCAGGTATGACAGAGGTAAATGGTGTAACATTTTCCTGGGGGTGCATTTTGTTGGTCTCAGCACAGGTCTGATGTATATTTAGGACTGTCTTCCTTGACAGAGGAGGAAGAAGTGTTCGGAAGGGGTTTTTGGTGGTTTTGAAGGCTGAGGACCCCTTTGAATATTGTAGCAAAAACCCCCTTGTTCTGACAGGATATTGTGTGAGTGGTAAAATTGCCTGAACCATTTGAGTGTTACACATATAAACATATACATTACAACTTTATGGGGTCATCACCTCCATATATCTCATCTTTCCAGGCTTTTCCATGAGAGATCAGTGTTCCTCTTTTTGCTGCTGGAAGATCATCAGCCCTTAGAGAAGTTGGGTGAGGGTTGGCCATTCGCCATCTCTTCTGCCAGAACTTGGTGAATAAATTACTGGAAGGCAGATAAAAAACAAACAAGAGGATATGATTTTTAAAGAGGATTTTGTTGTGGTTTAACCCCAGCCAACAACTCAGCCCCATCCAGTCACTCACTCTCACCTCCTTAGGTGGGAGAAGAGAATCAAAGGGGTAAAAGCATGAAACTTCTGAGTTGAAATAATGACGATTTAATAGGTAAAGCAAAAGCTGCAAGATGGCAATTTGGGTTCAAACCATCCTTTGAAGCCAAATGAACACTCAGGAGAATTCCTGTTGCAAATTAATAAATTGGCAAGTTACAACAGTCTCAAGTATGGAACAAAAATCATTGGAAAATAGAAGAAAATTGAGGATGCATCATCTCCGCCTGCTCTGTTCTTACTCTTTTCCAAACATTCAAGTTTAACTTATTTTGGAGCCAGGCTTTGCTTGTTCTGACCCTGTTCCTCTGCACTTCTGTCCTCATGACTCCAACCCATACCTGTGAGAATACTGTGCCCTGACAAGGTGGTTGAAACTTAATCCTTTTTTTATGATTAATTTCTGTAGGAATTGTGGGGAAGTACTATTTGTTAACACACACATTTCCCCGTGCTGCTCCTTCAGAGCTCAGGCAGTTGGAAATCAAATAATAAAATTTAACATGAAGGGATTATTACAGCCCTTATAAGGACTTGGGGAAAATTATCATACAAACAGATGGTGCTCTGAAAAAGTGTTAAAAATACTGCAGAATAATTTGTCTGGTTGACAAAAAGAATCAATATTAAAGAAATAGAGAGATAAAATGATGTTAGAGAGAGATGAGCAAATCTTTTTTAATCCCTCATGAAGCTGCAGCATTCCCATCATATTCTTTCTTTCTGATTTTTACTCCACTCTCTTTTTCATTTATGATTTTTTCATTTATGATTTTTCCATTTATGATCTCAGACTCCACTAATAATGGAAAAATTGCTGAAGTTTTTTAGGCAATTGGGAACTTGGTTATCAGAACAGGGTTTTCTTACTCCTTGTCTGGAGTTTCACTCTTAGGTTTTGCCCTCTGTGCTTTTCCATACCACCTTTCCTTACTTCCCCATTTTCTTGGCTCAGTGATTTTTCTGTAACATTATTTTGGACTTCCAGGCTAAAACCTTTTGCATAAGGTCATGGGTGTGATGTCAAAAGGCCCAGAGCAATCCTTGGTTTCAGCTGAAATCCTGGACTTCCACTTCCACTGGCAGAGAAAGGAGGAGGGTGGAGCTCTCCTTCATTCCTTGATGTTTCCCTGGGAACAGGGAAACCATCTGGCTGGAGAGATTCCCCTCTATTGATCACCCAGGGGTGTAAGAAAAGAAGGAAAAATCACAGAATCCTCAGGTGGTTTGGGTTGGAAGGGACCTTAAAGATCACCTTATTCCAACCCCTTTCCATGGGCACAGACATCTTCCATGAGACCAGGTTGCTCAGAGCCCCTTCCAGACTGTCTGGATGAATAAATAACTAAATAAATACCTGTTCTCACTCAAGTTATAACAGGAGGAGCCTCAAGATGTGTTTGATGTTGACTGTCAGTTCCCTGGACAGTCTCACCTGCATAAATTGGAGGAGGAATGAAGACCAGAGTCAAATCTCTAATTACAGGAAATATTAACGCCCAGAAATTCGGCCCAAATATGTAATACAGTGTAGGTGGATTTTCATTGAGTTGGCTCAGTCAGGCATAATCCAATAGATTTATGGAACTAGTGATAGGACAAGGGTTTAAACTGAAAGAGCACAGAATTAAGTTAGATAGTTGGAAAAAAACCTTCCCTGTGAGGGTGGAGAGGCACTTGAAGAAGTTTTCTAGGGAAGCTGTGGCTGCCCCATCCCTGGAAGAGTTAAAGACCCTGAGAAACCTCGTCTAGTAGAAGGTGTCCCTGCCCAAGAGATTTGCAGCTGGACAGTCTTGAAGGTCCCTTCCAACCCAAACCATTCTCTGATCCTGTGATTCTGTGATAATTCTCTCTCTTGCTGGATTCTGCTGCTGAACTCACTGTCCTTCCATGTAGGCTTCATTTTATTTCTCTTCCTTTCCATGTTTTCTGGCTGAGATCACCCCCTTGATTCACCTCCTTACACTTCCAGCTCAAGAGGAGAAGATTTACGTGCACCTTCCTGCATCTCTATGTGCACATCTTTCCCATCGCCAGGTGTCAGAGACAATTACCTTCCTGGGCAAACAATGTCCACCTTTAATCAATTTCCACCAAATTAATTTCTACAAGTGTTGCATTATTACCAAGGAGGGAGATGAACAAAGGGAATGAAGACAGGCAGAAAATCCCAGGACACCAGTGCCTTGCTCTGAGAAGCAAACATAATTAATTGTAGTGCTGTGATTTCTGCACTTCCTCCTTGCCCCTGTGTCAAAACCCAGGTGCTTTAACTGGCATGTTAATTAGTTCTGTGTTCGTAAATGGAGGCACCACGATTGTTAAAGGCATAAAATTGCAACAGCAAAATGCTGCTGCCCCGGGCCTGCTGACAATTACCTGCCAGAATTAAACAGATCTGTCTGTTAATACAGAGATCTGAGGAGAATAAACTTTGTGGGGTTCAAGGCTCACTTGGTCCTTTGGGTTCCCATCATAATTCCTTAGTCATTTCCTGATGTTATCTCAGAAAAAACACGAGGAGAACTTTCCCATCCCTGACCTGACCCTGATTCAGCTTGTGGCTGTTCCCTAAATCCTGTGGACTGAGAGCATGACCAATATGTGGCTATCAGGGGATTTGTGTGTTTATTAATTAGACTCCAGGGCTGATGGATTCCCCTAAGTTTCCTTTGAATCCTGTTCAATGTGTGGCACACGTGGCAAAGCACCCCAGGGACAGGACAAGGGGGAATGGCTTTAAGAGGAAGGAGGGTGGACTTGGGATGACAGAAGAAATTCTCTGTGAGGGTGGGGAGGTCCTGGCATTGGTTGTGCAGGAATTCTGAGGCTGCTTCATCCCTGGAATGTTCAAAGCCAAGCTGGATGGGGCTTGGAGCAACCTGATCTAGTGGAAGGGTTGGAACAAGGTGGTCCTTAAGGTCCTTTCCAACCCAAATCATTCCATAATTCTGTGAAAGCAGAAAATAATTCCTGCAATCATCTTTATCCTCACCATAACCTCACAAGTTGAAGAAATCTCTTTTATGAACATCTGGGGAACTGGGACAGCGAACTTTTCATTTTGGCTTGACATTTTTCCTACAAGGGTTCTCTGGCAGGACAACGAACTGAATGTGTGCCCTGTTTACTCTTGGTACCTCTGACATCCAAATTCACTGAATCTCCCTCCATGAAGGAGATGTTCACAACAACATCCTCTCTAAGCACAGGCAAGGGAAACTAAAAATCATTTGGGATGACAATGACCTGCTGAATTTTTGTTTTCATTCAAGAGGATTCTGCACTGACAGAGGCAAGAACATCTGCTAGAATCTTAAAATATATTTTCCTAAAGTGTAGGTTTAGTTAGAAAAGCTGAGGTGATATGAAAAGAGAAGCTTCACCACTTCCTGAATTTGTGAGGTTAGAGTAAAACAAACTGAGAATCCTATTCACAGTTTTTAATATCTCTGCTTTTCATGCAACCCAACTGCTCATTATTCAAAAAAAATATAATTGAAAAGGAGCAATATCTTTCTATTTTCACTGTGATGATGGAGTAAAAGCCATAGGATTTTTAAGGCACCCTCTACACAGAGATCCTACAGGGTTTTCCTGGTGAACTCTCCCATCAGTATGGAAATGAAAACTTTAAATTCATTTTGTTTTCACAATGGGAAAAAATCAGTCTCGTGGCATCGAAGCTTTATGAAGTATGTGAAGATTTACTTGCTGAGAGCCAAACTGGAGTGACATTATATATTTTCTAAGAATAAAATATCCCCTTGGAAATGAGCAATTCCATCCTTTGAAAATCTGAGTGCGGGCAGGAGGCATCATGAGGAAATCTAATATTGTAGTGAAAAATGCAGAAAATACTAGTGCCATCTATTGACATGAAAATATAAAGGTGTGAGAGAAGCTGGGCTCATCTGCCTGCATCCAGACAAGCACAGAGGAGGCTGTTTGTTTTAATCACGTCAAGTTAAGATATTTGTAAATATGCAGGTTTATGTTTAGTCTTTTTAATGATGTTGTATTTTGGGTAAATATGTTGACTTTCAGATTAATCACCGTTGTAATCAAGCTGCAGTGAGAGATGGGGATTTGCCTGTAATGGGAATTAGGAGTCATTGCTGAGTGGATAAATGCTGGCATTCTGACTAATGCTCTTAAGCAGGTTTGCAGTGTCATCACAGGCTGGATCCGGGCTAGGAAGTGGGTTTAAATCTCCCATAGAATAAAAAAGTGGAAGCTTTACTAGTTCCTAGATCTTCCCTGGCTTTCCACTAGAAAATATTTCCATGCCTGTGTCAGGGCTGAAGGAAAGAGGGATTTCCATTCCCAGCAGGAGGCAGCCAGCCCAGATGGGCACCTGACACTGAAATCCAAATATCTCATTTCAGTATGGAGGAATCTGGATTAGCACCAAATGATCCTCTACTTTTCAAATGCAAATTAATCTCTCTCCCTTCATTCCCACTTTGTCAACAGAGCAAATCAGACTCCATGTGCTAAACAGGAATTTCCCAATCCAGAACAAAGGGTTCAGGGTATGGGAGTGTTGAGCTCTTTGCTTTTGCAAAACCAACACCTGGAGCTGCACTCAGAAGCCACCTCGGGTTGATACCAGGATGAGAGGCAGGAAGGGAATTACGGATGTCACACTGAGGGCAGGCTGTAGTGTGCACCCATGGAGGGAAGGCCCTGCAACCACTGAGTTATTTCAGGAGTTGTTGTGTCTGCAAATAATTCCTTTCTGCAGAAAAATGCAATGTTTGATGGCAACATCCTTTGGTTTGGGGAAGAAACATAATTATTGTGTCCTTTACAAACAGAAAATCAAAGCTTGAAAGGACTTTGGGACATAACATGAAGCACTGAAATCATCCATGATTTCATATGGAGCCCCTACATTCCCATGGAGGCAGCAGCTGTTTTTTATCAGGAAAAATTAACAATTGTGAGGAATGCTGAACATCTTTTCCTTACACAACTATTTTCCATGCTAGAGGGACTTGGAGAACGTTCAGTGCAAAGTGGTTATCAGGAAAAAAAAGTGCTACAAAAGGCTGATATCTGGAACTGACCATGTCTAGGAAAATATTTGAGCCCAATCTGTGGTACTTTATCTGTGTGATAAAAGATGAAGCCCTGACTCCAGTGCAGGTGACTTGGAACTTTCTGTAGTTTCCTCCTAAAGGCAAAAAGTCACAAAATTTGAGGGTTTTTTCCCTCTCCTTATATCAGTTGAAAAAAGCAAAAAAATCTAAAAGTTCCATTGTGTTTTTTTAAGAAACCAAATGAGCCTTTGTTAAGAGAGAAAAGGAGAGAAGGAGAAAAAAAACCTGAGAGAAAACCTGTCAGGGAAGCCTGGGTGTTATTTCAGTATTGACATTATTTAAAAACTTAAGTGGAGGGAGGTAAAAGCTTTTTTTCAGGATTTTAGGAAGGGAGAACCAGGTTTTATCAAACTCATCCAGGTTACTGGCATGATCTTGAAACTCCTCACTCTGAACAAGTCTGAGCTTCCACCTCCCAGCCCAAAAGTGCTTGCAATAATGACTCATTTCACAGCAGTGATGTGGGATTTCTGTCCTTTGTGCTGTGCTTTGCCAGAGGGCCTGCTGAAAAAACAGAGATTTGTATCCCCCAAAATTCTGTGACATTTTCCCTCTGTTCAAACACACTTAGGTACACTCTTAGGTACTTCAGGTTCAGGACCTGCTTAAAGAAAACCTTCAAATGATTTTTACAGAGATATTCGGGTCTGTGCGTCAGCACCTTCCACCCATCTTGGTTCTTGTGGCCCAGGACCAGCACTCAGTGCTCTGTGTCTCTTTGTGCATTGATCCCTGTAAATTCAGGAGGAATTATTTCCACTTTCTCACGTTCAGGAACACAGAGGAGAGGATCTAAACCCCAACACACACATACACACGAACCCATTTTAATTTTACCTCCTTCAAGCCAAAATTCTGCACCCAGCTAGAGGTTTTCCTCTCTGGCAGGCTCTTCTTTTTGCCATCTCAATCCTCTTACTCTTTTCAATCTGCTTCAGAAGGGCTGATGGCAATAGATCAAAAATAAACAGCCTTAAAGACAAAGGATGAATAACATAAAGAAGTGCACGAGTCGTTGCATGAGTAGAAAATGTAAATCAGAGTCAATGAAGAAAATAAAATGTGTCAGCTGAAAGAAACCCTGGCAAAGTAAAATATTTTTAAAATAAATCAGGCACAGGATGTAGTGTGCAGAGCCTCCTCCTCCATGGGGAACTCCAAAAAAGGATCACAGAATCATGGAATGTTTGAGTTGGAAGGGACTTTAAAGATCATCCAGTTCCCACCCCCTGCCACGGACAGGGACACCTCCCACTAGACCAGGTTGCTCCAAACCCCATCCAATCCAGCCTTCAATACTTCCAGGTTGTCCCTGCCCATGCAGGGGTTGGATCTGGATGATCATGGGATCACAAAATATAGAATATTCTGGAATGGATCCTTCAGGATTATCGAGTCTAACTCCTGGCCCTGCACAGGAAACCCCAAGAATCCCACCCTGGGCCTCTTGAAGGTCCCTTCCACCCAAACCATTCCATGATTCCATGATTTTTCCAAGAAATGCAAAATGCCCTGGAGCAGAACAACAGTGATATCTGTAGATGAGCATCTTGGGAAGTGCCTTTAGCATAACTTCAGACCACCCAAATCTGGGTCTGAAGAACTCTCCTTGCTGTGGCTCTGCCCTTTCTCACCTCTCCTGTTTGGTGCCTTGGTCTCCTGTGCTCCATCTCCATCCCTCTGCCATCCCCATTTCACACCTCACTTCCCATGTTCTCCATGCCTGGCGAGCACCTAAACAGGAATTACTGCCAGAGGCAGCTGGGATGCAAATTGCTGGTGTTCAAACACTGCTGCCCAAAGTGACCTTTGGAAATCCATGGGCATGAATTTTCTATCTCATTTCCCACGGGAAAATATTTACATATTGTTGAACAGGCCGAACTGGCTGTTTTCGTGTTGTTGCTGTGACTTGCAAAACATTACCAGGAAATAATAACAGTAACAATGACAACAACAATCCCAGCTTTTTTGTTGGAATGGAAGCCTAAGAGATGAGCTGTGGGAGCCAGCATCAGAGCACAGCATGAGAGGGAGCTTGTGGCACCCACCTCCCACTCCCAGGTCCCTGTGTGCTGCCTGCTGCACCCCAGTTGTGGTCATTTATTCAAACACCTTTAGGAAAATAAGATGAAACCTCCCAGTAGTTTGTGAATATCCAGTTTTAAACGAGGCAGCTGAAAACCTTTGTGAAGAAAGGAGGTTACTGGTAAGAAACTCCTCAATTTATACGAGGGAGATATTTATAATGTAAATGGAGGTGGCAGAGGGGAAGGGAGGGTGACCTTTGTCTCTCCAGCACCATAAAATTTCTTATTCACAGCACCAAAGAGGCCTGAAAACCATCGTGTTTTCCTCTTTTTCACAGGGGTTTCTGTCAAATGCTAGAAGAGGGAAAGATAACACCAAAGAGGGGGGAGAAGATTGCAAACATAGCACATTTGGTGACCCTCCATCTGCTGCTCTTGGCAAGAATCTCTCAGATCAGAGTGGGTTTGCTTGGTTGGACCAAGTGGTGAGCGGGAAAGAGTGGGAAGAGTTTTTCTGAATACACTGAGAAGGGATATGACTTTCATTATTAGCTGGAATTTGAGATTAAAATGTGTAACAAAGGCCTTGAAGGTACAAATATCTTACAAAGAGGTGGCTAAAAAATCTACCAGTGGCTGATCACCCATTTGGCCAGGATTGTTTGGGGTTTTCTTTTGCTTTGTGACAGGATTTGGGGCTCACATGTTTAGACCAGGAGTATTTTTATATTCTGCATTGTGAAAACAGACCATTGTGAAGTCCTGGAACTGCCAAAGCTGACATATTACAGCTATCAGATATCTCTTTATTAACCAATAATCACTCTATTTTTAGTATTTCTTGTTTAGAAATACCATGAAACTGCAGTGATCTGGAGAGTTTGAGACCCATTCAGAGGAGAAAAGCTGTAACATTCCAGCTATTCCAGCACTGAAATAGTTGCTGTGGCCAGGGAATATTCCTTGAGAGTTCTGCTTTGTTCATTTACTTTCCCTTCTCCATGCAAAATGTTTATTTTGTTTTAACTTAAATAAAGCAAAAAGAAATCAAAATATGTGTTTCTAGTTTAAACACTGAACACAAGGTTTGGAGGAAGAATAATCCATGAAGTCACTCAGACAATTCAATTTCCAAGAAGTGGGATCCTGCTCAAACAGGTCACATCTCCAGTAGAAAAATAATAAATTGCGCAGATTCCCCCACATTGAGGCATAAATTACAGTAGTGCAGGACTGAGCCTCCTGCTCCACCCAGCTGCTGCACTGCCCTGGGAATGAAAGACAAGCTGGGTCACAGCTGTCAGAGGTTGGTTTATGACCAATCTGGACTGGCTCCGATGTCTCACAGTTTTCCACGTGCCCTGAAAGAGTGGATAAGCACCAGAACAGGCTCCCAGGGAAGTGGTGTAATCACCATCCCTGGAAGCCTTCAAAATTCCTTCTTGAAGGGGGTCCCACCATGCTCAAATTGCAAGAGCAGGAAGTACCTGAAGGAATCTGAAAAGTCCTGCTTTTCACAGGCATGTGGGCAGAGTTTCTTACAAAGCAACATCCACAACTCTCGCATAAATGAAACAGGGATGGAAGTCATGGACGTGTCAGGAGAAGAGGTTTTGTCCTTTACTTCTTAAAAGGTACGACAGGACAAGGTGGAAAGGCTTTAAATTGATAGAGGGCAGGGTGAGATTGGATTCTAGGAAAAAATTCTTCCCTGTGAGGGTGGTGATGCCCTGGCAGAAGTTTCCCAGAAAAGCTGTGGCTGACCCATCCCTGGAAATATTCAAAGACAGGTTGGACAGAGCTTGGAACAACGAGGTCTGGTTGTCCCTGCCCATGACAGGGTGGTTGGAACTATGTGGTCTTGAAGGTCACTTCCAACCCCAACCACTCCATGATTCTTCTTATCCTAAAATAGATGAGGGCTCTTGATTTGGCCAGAGGAAGCACAGGGTGAGTTCTGTGATTGTCTTGGCTACACCTCCTTTGCCCATGGTGGGAACAGAATCAGCTGCCTCAGATGAGGAAACATCTGTTGTAGACACCTGAAATTTAGGGTTTACATGGGCACCTCACCCTGTAAGGTCTCAGGGCTTCCTGAAAGGTCTCAGGACCTCGTGGAAGGTCTCAGGGCTTCGTGGAAGGTCTCAGGGCTTCCTGAAAGGTCTCAGGGCTTCGTGGAAGGTCTCAGGGCTTCCTGAAAGGTCTCAGGATCTCGTGGAAGGTCTCAGGACTGACACAAGTTGAGGTGGCATCTGGCCAGGAGGTTGTGTGTGACCTAAAAGGGAGAAGGACAGACTGGGGGTATCTAGGGACAGGTGCACAGAGTGTCTGAATTCAGGGCAGAACCTTGGATACACTCAGGAATTCTTGTCCCAGAGAAGCTGGAGTGATGGAGACTGAAAGTTCACCAAGTGTGAGTTTGTACCAGATATTCTATATTTCTATAAATTACAGAGACTCCTCAGGCTCTCCAAGAAATGAAAACAGAACCAGCAGCCTTTGGAGGTTGTCCAATTTGAGACCTTGAATAAGATGAGGACCTATCACATGTATTACACTCAATGAGTGACATCTGAGGAACAAGCAAAACAATCAAAAACAAAGAAAACCATAAATCCCATCCTTTATTTGTCAGTGCCTTCAAATTTAATGCCCAGATTTGGGGCTTGACTCCCTCCTATTCAGAAAGAAAACTAAAACCCTTTTCATTCCCCATTGAAAGCGCTGTAATTCAGGCACCCATTTAGAGTTAAAAATAAGATTAAATGGGTGAGTGGCGCTTTCAGCCTCTCCAGAGGAAATAAGTGGGGCAATCTCCATTCCTGTTTGCAAACGCAACCATGCATCTTGCATGAGCTCCATGTCCCTGTCTCTTTCTTTCCAACTTTGCAAGTTTTTGTGGAAGTGCCTAAATAGGGCAGAGAAGAATCTAAATAAGGCACAGGAAAAAGTTTTACCTGAGAAAGGGGTGGATGGATGTGACCCTTTGTAGTTTCATTGCATTGTCTGTGGGGCTGCAGCCAAATCCTCTGGAAGGGGAAGAACACCTGAAGATCTGTGACCAAGAAAGGTCAGAACTGGGAGGAAATCCTGCCTGCAGCTTTGCCACAAGGTCCAGACAGAGCAGAGTGGTTTGAAATTCCTATTTGGCTTTGGAGCTTCCCTGGGAGTGTGTACAAGAATTTTGCATTTGAAGCTGGAACAGTTCTGTGACCCTGAGCTGTAACTGAACCCAGCCACAAACCGAGGCCCAGAAAAGCCATACATGAATTATCACTGTTTAGAAGCCTTTGGAAAGAGGGGGTTTTGTTCTTCTCTGAGGAAAATGAGACTGTGGTAAATAATATGGGAACAAGTAATTAATTCACATAAAAATAATCCTTTTTAAAAACATTTATGCTTAATAATAATGACTTCCAGTAGCAGAAATCTCAAAAATTGGACTTAATACCCATTTCAAATTCACTGGCAATAGCACAGCAGGTTTCCTGGATGTGGTGAGCCAGGTTTTAAACAGTATTAGCAATTCCCTCATAATTTTTTTTTCTCCTGAAGTGACTTTCCCAAAGGACTTGTAGGATGAAGGAAAAAATAGAGGCAAAACACCTAGAGAAAAATGAATCCTTCTTGTCAAATATATGGCATTCCATGAAATGTAACTGCCTTTTTTCTTGGAGTGGACAATTTCTTGTGTTCCCTAAAAAGTGTAGTCTGTCTGGGGACTGTTAGAAAATTCTTTTCCCAAATAACTGGAAAATTCTCTGAGTTCAGAGAGTTCCCCAAGATGAATCCAACAACCCAAAACACTCTAATGTTGTGACAACTCTGAAACTTCCTCAAGAATTAAAAAAAAAAAAAAAAAAATCTAAGAGGTGTTTTTTGGGGAATTAAGTTGGCTTCCCTGGGGATCCTGCCTTTCATGGTGCATCTCTGGGAGGCTCAGGTCCCGAAATGATTCATGTTGTGATATGGTTTAGTGAGCATGGTGGTATTCGGTCAAAGGTTGGACCCAAAGGTTTTTCCAACCTTAACAATTACTTAATTCCATGATTCTTTAGCAGAAATCCCTTTTTTTTTTGTGGGATTTTCACTTCAGGCCTCTCACATGAGCTCAGGAAGGACCTGCCTCCAACTGGGATCAAGGTACTGAATGCAGCAGTGCCAAAGGAGTTATCCATAAAAACTGCCATGAACTCCTCTTTCTGCTGATGGTTCACCATGAGCAAATCTGTTTTGTGCCTCACTTTCTCTTTTAAATAGAAATTCAGTCCAGACTCTCCACATGGAACTGATACAAACTCGCCCAAGCTCTCAGGATAATTATTTTGAGGGGCTTCACCATTCCTTGCCACTCATTCTGTCGCCTGCCTTCTCCTTCCTTCTTTCCTGGTTGATGTTGCTGGAAAGACAAATTGATTTTAGCTCCCTTTCCAGGACTCAGGAGGAGGCAGTTGCTGACAAGGAGCTAATTAGCCCTTCCAAGGTGAACCCAGTGAAGGCAGTGGAGGAGAAGAGAGATGAGGGACTATTCTGAATGACAGCTTGAAGTGTCTAGACAACTGAAGAGAAAGAGGCTTCAGCACTTACTTGTTGTCCACAAATTGTTCTCCTGTCTAATTCCTCGATATTGCAGTGTTGAGTTCAGAGAGTTACTGTCAATTAAACAATGCCTTCGCGAGGCGTTAAATTGCAAATTCCTGCTGATGGCTGCTCAAACCCAACTTTATAGCAGGTAGAAACAGCTTCCTGGGCCCAGCAATCATTAAATATCTCAGGGAACAACACATGCCCTCTCAATGCTGAATTTTGAAGAAGGCAGCATCTGTAAGGCAGTCAGAAGAGGAGCTATGGGAATCTGTGGGATCCTAACTTGTAGGAAACCAATAAATGTCTTCAATCCCTGCACCAGTTGTAACAAAAGACACGGAGATCTTGGAGAGATGCCTTTCTTTGTCAGTAACTGTCCTCATCTCTTCTGAACTTTTATTAGACAGCTGGGTAATAAAACTCAGGGAAAAAACTGAGATGGCAAAATCTTCACTTTCTCCTGAGATGATTTGTGGAGAAACATTAAAATTCTTTCATGAATGCTGTCAGGACAAAAACGGATTTGTGTTTGAAAGATTTTAACCAGAACTGGCATCAAGGGGACAAGGGGAAATGGCCTTAAATGGAAGCAGGGTAGGTTTAGATTGGATATTAGGAAGGAATTCTCCCCTGTCAGGGTGGGGAGGCCCTGGCACAGGTTGCCCAGAGAAGCTGGGGCTGCCTCATCCCTGGAAGTGTCCAAGGCCAGGTTGGACAGGGCTTGGAGTAATCTGGGATAGAGGAAGATGTCCCTGCCCATGGCAGGAGGTTGGAACTGGATGGGCTTTAAGGTCAACCTTTTATCCCACCAAGCTCTGAGCCTTAGGACAATTAAATCAAGTTTTCTAATGGGTCATTAATGCATGACAAGTCCCAGGCAGTGACATTCTGGGCTGAGGTGGCCACCACCAGACCATTTCTTGGCTGAGGTGGGCGGTACAAGAGCCTTGGTGACATGTGCTGCAAAATAATTCACTAGGATTTGTCCTGAGGTTTCCTGAGGTTTCTGACAATCTCTTTCCTCTTTCACTCATTAGGTCTTATTTCTGAATTAGTTACTGCCATAAAAAGTCCTGGAGATCTCCTCATGGCCGTGCCTCCAGGATCTTCTAGAGGCAGGATGTGTTTTTATTCATCTGAGGTGAATGAACTAAAGGTCATGTTTGGATAATATTTTCTCATAACCAAGACCACGAGTTCCCTGCTTGCCCTTACATGTGCTCTTGAGCAATAACCAGTGTCCTTCCCCTAGTGATAATGGGAAATTTCCCATTTCAGCATGGAAGCTTTTGGGATCTTCAAATAACATCTTTATCACTCCCAAAACGTAACACAGCAAATGAATAAACCAGACACTTAAAGGAGAATTTAATGGAATACTGTGCTATGAGATGCTTCTAATGCCCAGTTTGTCCATTGGTCTTTACTGTAGTTGTCCCTGTGGCATTGAAACACAGATTCTAAATAGTTTTGAATCAAAGTTTGACCCCCAAAGTGTAATTTTACCACAGAAAAAGCCATTGCTTGATCTATTTGATCCATTTGATCCATTTGAATTTTCCTCTGACTGTTCTATCCCTTGTTTACACCCCTGCAGCTTCACCTGCCAGACTGGATTGTCAGATTTGTTTTCCAGCATAAAAAAGAGCTGGTCAGATATTCCTGAGCTTTTCTCAGTCTTCTGGTACAGAAATGTGGGAGTGTTCAACAACTGGCACATACTGGTGTCTGTAGGTTGTGTCCATCCATTCATTCCCATTTGGGCCAAAATAAGAGAAGCAGGAGAGTTTTCCAAAATTACAAAATCACAGAATGGGTCGGGTTGGAAAGCACCACAGTGGGGTCATCTGGTCCAGCTTCCATGTTCAAGCAGGGCCATCCCAGAGCACCTGGCACAGGATTGTGTCCAGACAGTTCTGGAATATCTCCAGGGAGGGGGACTCCACACCCTCTCTGGTCTCAGTTCAGTGCTCGGTCCCTCCATGAAAGTCCTCCCTCATGTCCAGGTGGAACTTCCTGTTCCTCAGTTCCTGCCTGTTCCTCTTGTGCCGTTGCTGGGCCCCGCTGAGCAGAGCCTGGGCCCTGCTCTGAGCCCTCCCTGCAGGCTGGGACTGACAGGAATTAGGTCCCCTCTCAGTTGTCTCTTCTGGAGGCTGAACAGCCCCAGATCCCTCAGCCTTTCCTTATCAGAGTTAAAGACCCAAATCATCTTCATGGACCTGTTCCAGGAGCTCCATGTCCCTCCTATCCTAAGGAACCCAGAACTGGACAGAGCACTCCAGATGTGCCTCACCAGTACAGGGGCTGGATTACCTCCCCTTACCTGTTGGCAACGCTCTTCCCAATGCACCCAGCATCCCCCTGGGGCATCCTCAGAAATCCTCATCTTTCTCCACAGCTGTCCATGATCCTTATCATTGACCTGGCTGTTGCAGTACATTTCTTCTGTGCTGTCATTCCTTGATTATTTCTCTGGCACAGGGGAGTTTTCTACTCAGTCATCAAAAAGAGGAACACCATCTTCATTTACACTGATCCTCAGTGCTCCCAGAGCAATAAAGATGGAAAATCAAGCCCAAAGTGGATACAAATTCAGGCTGCTTGGTCTCATCACCAGCCTCACACATCACCCAACCCTTTGGGTACAGCAGAATTATTCAATCCTATTCCTGTGGATATGCCAGGGAAACACAAACCCAAGGATTTCTGGATGGCCTCCAGCCCTCTTCAGATGACAGGACACATATGGGAGTGAGGGTGACCGTGCTGAACATGGCAGCAGAGCTGCTCTCCTTAATTGCACCATCTGTCCTTGCAAGGCAGAGTGCCCTTGCTCACTGAACAGGGTCAATTTTTAAGCTCTGCTTGGGCAACTCAAGTTAATCTGGTCCAGACACACCTGTGAGATGTGTGACATGGCTGGAAGCACAAGGATTGAATGGGTGGACAGCCTGGGGTTAATACAATTCATCTCCCAGTCTCCTGTGGCTTCTTGTGCTTTGTGGGGGGACAGAATAACTCTTTGTTTTAATGGGAAAAAAAACGTTTGGAGAAGAGATACAAATTCACCAGGCCATGACTGAGATTACCTGGAACTACCCAGACCTCAGAGTACATGAGAGCTGCAGTCACAAAGTCACAGAAACATGGAATGTTTTGGATTGGAAGATCATCAAGTTCCAAACCCCTGCCATGGTCAGGGAACCTTCCACTAGACCAGATTGCTCAGACCCTCATCCAGCCTGATCTTGGTCACTTATACACATAAAAAAATGCAAGGTAATATCATACCTAAGATATTTGCTGTATTCTTGTTTCTGCTCCTTAATGTCTGAAGTACACTTGGATTTCTCCCTGTTTCAGGTATCACCACCAATCCCCAGTCCTCACATTCTGCTTCCTCCTGAAGTGCAACATTCCACATGGGGGATTTTTGCAGCTTCATTTCTAACTGCTCTCAGCAGCTTTTAATATCTGCCCTTTATCTGCTAAAGCTGTGGTTGCCCCATCCCTGGAAGTGTCCAAGGCCAGGTTGGGTGGGGCTTGGAGCAACCTGGGATAGTGGAAGGTGTCCCTGTCCATGGCAGGGGTTGGAATGAGGTGATTTTCTAGATCCCTTCCAACGCAAACCACTGTATGAATTTCTGATTATATGAACTCATGTAGAATCAACCAAAAGCCTCTACCAAAAAAAACCCTTTCAAACCAGGACCATGACAGAAAAGATGATGGATTCTGGTAGATGGATTGAGAGCAAACACAAAACTCGAGAACATTGACCAGTCTTGAACGACTCTTCCAAACATCAGCTACAAAATCTGTAGCAAGTCCCCTTCTCCATGGCAAAGAATGAACCCTCCCATTTTCATACACTTGAAACAGCTCAGACAGAAGCTGAATTCAGCTGTGTAACTCTCCTTTTTTCCAATTCACTTTTTGTTCAAGGTCCTCTCAAAGCCAAGCAATTTTGGGGGAAATGTGCTTTGAAAATGCTTTAATACCCTTCACTACAGACTGCCTTAGGCACACTGTGAATGGAGCAGCTGAAATTCTCATTTTAAACTGCAAGCCAGGGAGTATTTCCTGGCTGTTCCAAGCTGTCGATGCTAAGGTGACACTTGTCTGTTTTGTTTCAACACGATACTCCTTGACTTTCCTTGGTTCCCCCTTCACACCACAGCTACTCCCTGAAAATGTCAGGTATCTTCCTTTGTTGACAATACGTGAGTTAAAATCTGATTTAAAGTGTTCATCTTGTTTACACCCACTGCTTTGCCAGATTTTAATCCCAAAAATAAAGATTTCTTCTTATAGCTAATGATGCCTTGATCCAGACCTTAAGGAATCAACCTAAGGTTTTTAAACATCCATTTATTCAGGCAGTTCCGAGCCAGCTGGTGCTGCTAAAAAAACAGATTCATAAATATTTAGATGGGAGATGGAAAAGCTGATAGACTCTGCTGTCCGTTTGCAGTTCAGCTTGTTACAGTCATCACTTAATCCTAATAGATTTTTGTTACAATTCAGTGTAGACACCTTGAGGAACCCTGATGACTTGCTGAGAGCTCCCCAGGAGAACAGATTGCAGCTTGGATTGGTTTGGGGAGGCAAAAGGCTGCTCATTACCAAAGGGAGACTCTTGAAGAAGCTCCCAAAATGGTTGTTTTCATGAAGAATTTCAGTTTCACAAGAGAAGAGGACAAGCACAAGCCTCCAGTGTCTCCAGCCAGCAGGAGGATATCCCACAGTCTGAGACAGCTCCATTTGCTTTATTGTGAGAACTAAATTTTAATGTTAGAACTAAATTTTATCCTCACTTCCACTGAAGGCCATTCCCCTTGGTGGTGCTCACCTCCACAACTCCTGTTTCCTGGGAATTAGGGATAAAAAATCAAATTTATCCACAAATTATTATTCTGCAGGCTTGAAGATTTATTGTCAGAGCAAATTCCAGTTGTTTGTAGGATATCTGCTTAAATCCACTCCCTCTTATTAGAATCATGGACTCATTAAGGTTGGAAAAGATCTCCAAGATCATCAAGTCTGGTTTGCAACCAAAAAAGTCCAACCTTGAGGGTTTTACTGTCAGCTCCTATCCTGGAAAGCTAAAATTTCCAGAAACACACAAATTCAATTGAATTTTAGGAGAAGATTAAAAGGATTTTGAGCACTTCAGGTCATTAGGAAAAAGACAACAAATGATGAGACAGAATCGCGTAAAGAGGAGTAATTGAGGGCTTTCAAGTCATGCTATTGGTCCATCTTTCTTTTTCCCAGGACACAAAACAGATCTTCAAAGGGAAAAAAAAAAAAAAAGTGGGTTTTAAGTGGATTTTGCTTCATTTATTCACCTCTGGAATCTTATTTTGGCCAAGGCTACCAGAATAATCTTTGGGACTCCATTTTCAAATGCTTTTACCCACATGATGAATTTGGCCAAGGGAACCAAATTTTTCTCCCATTTAAACCAAGACTTTCTCCCATTTAAACCAAGGCTGCAATACTGGACATCTGGAGGTGGAGGGAGGAGGAATCCATCACATTTGAGTTTTGGAGGACAGTGCAGCTCATCCCAAGCACAAAGCCTGTTCCTCTCAAATCACCCCAAGATGTTCCCCCCTCCTCATGTACCTCCCTCTCTCTGCAGCTCTGTAGCTGCATTCCTTGGGAAAAAGGCTTTGGAGCAAGATAACCCCTGAACAAACAGGATTTTAGCACACCTGCAAATGGAACAGCTCCAGCTATTGGCAACTGCAATTATTTAATGAAGCAAGGAGCTTCCATTGATTTTGTGACTCCAGATGGGAATTAAAAGGCCTGTTATAATTAGCCCTAAATTCTCCTATTTATTATTGGGCTGAGCTGTGTCTGTTCACATCTTTGGGGTTGGAAATGATGGTGCAGCTGCACCTTGTGCTCTGTGTGGGTAATTCAGGTTCAGACCTACACCAGGGTGGGGGGAGGAACAGTTTATTTTCCTTTGCCAAATTTCTTATGTCAGAAGTTCACACCTACTGGGAGGAAACTGGGAAGAGAAGGTTTCAAGGAGACCTTAAAGCACCTTCCAATGCCTAAAGCAGCTTTGAATCACCCCTGGCTTTGTTGTCTCCTGCCCTTAACAGCGGAAGAGCTGGATCTCTTCACTATCCAGACAGGAGATTTTTCCCTTAGCCACCTTCAGAGAGTGCTGGTAAAATGCCAGTGGGATTGAAAAAGGATTTGAGAGGTTGCAGGATAGGTCTGTGTTGGTGGGAACTGGAGCTGAACCTCAAGGAACAATCAAACTGAAGAAAACATGGGAAAACCTAGAGTGCGATTTATGGAGAAATAAACTGGGGCTTCAGGACACAGGAATGATTGAATATCCAGGAAAAGGCTCTACCTTGACACTGAATTACTTGGGATCCTTTTGGGAATGTTTAGAGATCCCCATCCCAAAATTACTAGCTGGACAAGATACCTGAAGTTCCTCATCCAGCCTCCAAGCATTTGTTTAATCAAATCCTTAAGATCCCTAAGAAATGAGATTTCCCAATATCCCTGGTGGCCTGTTGCACCGCTGCCTTATCCCTCAAAGGAAAAATATTCCTTCTACCCCCCCCCCAAAAATCAAGCTTGAATTTTTCTATTGTAGAAATCAAGGTTTCTACACTCTTTGGAGTGGAAGGGTTGATGTTGTGAAACCAGCTTTAGTCTGTATCTCATGCCCAAAAAAGGGAAAAGTTGCAAAGCTCTGACTGTTTTTAATACTTCTCATGCTATTAAGGTCAAGTTTTATCAATCTGTTGTCAGGAAGTTGCAAAGGTAGAAGCCAATCAAGCAGAGAGGATGTGTAAATTGAATTATGTGCTACAAACAATAATATAAAAGGGAAAAAAGGAAAGGAAAGTGCTCCTTCCCTATGTGTGTGATGTCCCTGCATCCACCACAGAGCAAGAAGGGTAATGTGAGAAGAAGAATGTGGTGGGAGGGAATTGTGCCACCTTGACCTAAAAAAAGAGCACAGTTTGGTGTCAAAATCATCCTTGGTAATGGGAAGAGGAAGGTGTAGATCTAAGAAATCTTTAGGGCATCTTTTATAGGTCATGAGGGCCAGTTATGCAGCCTCAAGGAACAGTTGAGCTACGGGAGGTATCAAATAATCAACCAAATTTGAATTACTGATAAATACGTTTTTCCACCCACCAGCACTGTGACAGCATCTTCTTGGAGAATAAAACTGAAAATCATGGAGTGCATCACGGAACCAGACAGAAAGAAGAAAAGAGCAATTATGCAGATGCAATTTAGTACTGAACTCTGTTTAATCACGGGGGATTTGGTGCGCACATAAAAGCTGAAGAACTCTGACATTGTAATATGAGATTAGGATATGATTAATGTGGGGAAGGTGTTATGTAGTAGGATTCCTGTGATTTACACATCCCCAAGAGAGGTTTCTCGGGGGTCTGAACAGAGAGACTTTTCTGGACAGCACAGGAATCAAGTCAGATGTTTGGGAGGTCAGACAGTAAAGGGGTTGTTCGTCAGGCCAGCCATAAAAACCAGGATAAATCCTGCTCAGAAAAAAAGTTGGAAATAGGGAAAAAATGTCCTCCTTCTAAAAGGACATCTCCCATCTCTTATTCCTTAGTACATTGTGTTTAAGCACCTTTATTTTGGGTCAAAGACTGTCATTGCTAAGCACAATTGCACCTTCCTGCTTTTCTTTTTTTCACCAAAGGTGTGTGATGTTTTTTTATTCCTGCTTGTAAAAAACTATAATTCAGGACATCTTGTGAAATAGAAAACATGGCCAGAGAAAAGATGTATATACATATATATATAGATATAGATATCTATTTTTTATTTTTTCTGTTCTTCAAAAGGCAACAAAAATAATTGTGAAGCTGTTGGGAGTAGCTGGGACATACGATGGGAGATTGATCTGAAATTGAAAGATGAGCCCTTCAGTGATAATCAAGAACATGATTTCTTCAGTGGAGTGAAACGGAGCTTAGCAGATGACTCGATTAGAGTTTCTAATTACTTATCAGATATTGCTCTTGAGTCAAGCACAAAAAAAAAAATCAAGTTCCAGTGACTGGAAAGTCACGTCAGCGAAACTGGAACTGAATTCAAGGTGTACATCTTAAATCAGGAGGTTAAATCAACCTTCAGAGCAGACAAGCAGTGGACATGATAAATTCTCTCATCATTTAGTCTCTTTAGGGGAAGATTATGTATTCCTCTATTAAAAAAAAAGAGGAAAGAATAAAAAAGGTTTCTATGCAGTTTAAGTAGAAGTAAATGGGAGAGTTTGTGAATGTTGCTGAGACAAAATTTCATGCCCTGAACTATGTAGGTCAGATGAGGTTCTCAGATGAGTTTTGCAAGGTTTGAAACCAAACCGGGTTGGTTTTTCTCTCCCACCAGTCAAAGGAAGTTCCTTTTTAACAACATTCAGTTTCAGAAGTAGCCCTTAATATTTTAATTTTTTAATTTGTTTATTTGTTGACGCTGCTGAAAAGCCACCAGGTTATGGATGTACACTTGGAATGTGTTGCTATAGCGCTGATCCAGGGTGGATTCCGTGTACACATCGAAAAGAGGATTTCAAAAGAAATATTCTGGGACCTGCCAACCTCCAGATCCCAGAGCAAGGATGACAGATGTGCTCCATGGATGAGGTGCAGCTGGAGCCTCCTACAGAAAGGTCGCCTCAAGGCTTTACCTCCTAGAACTTTTCATGAGCCTCAGTCCCAAAAGACAGCAAATTCTGGATGGTTTTGCATGAACTGGGAGATCTCCAAGAACTACTGGTGGTGCAACAAATATTCAAACTCATTATTCCTCTCTGGTGTTCATGTTTCGTTGGCATTGGTGGGTGCCATTGCTTAGTGGGGTGCTGGAAAGATCCAGAAAACAAGGAAAAGATTAGGACAGAAGAAGGAATGAATGGGTGTGGATGAGTCACTGCCAGGAAGTTCCACACACAAAAAAAAGCAAAGGGGCAGCTGTCTCCTCGATTAACCAGCCTCTGTTGTCTTCATAAATCACTTTGTGCTGCAATATCCGAGTCTTAGAAACCCAGAGAAGTATTTGCACACTTAATTCCTGTTTAAGGAGCTAAATCCCTTTTGAAGTCCTTTGTCTTGTAAATACTTCTGTGAATCTGAGCCTTGTGGCTCTGATCTAAGAGGGGATAAAAGGAGAAATAATACAATCCTTGCTGTTGTGTAAGGGCACAGGATAAAGGGTGAGATGAAATACTGAACTGCCACCATGTCTTTGTGGGGGATTTTGGAAAAGTCACCACGGGATTGCCTTGCCCATGAGTGAAGGTGGAGCCTCATAAAATCAGGAGTAACTTGCTCTAGTAGAAGGTGTCGCTGCCCATGGAAGAGGGATTGGAATTAGATCATCTTTTAAGTCCCCTCTAACTCAAACCATGCTGATTCCATGATTTTATGAATCCATGATTTCCTGAATTTTGGCACAGAGGATTTATGATTGTCCATCATAACAGGGATGGAAGCAGCTGGAAAGGGGAATTAGATTGTTCAACACAATTTTTTTTCTCTCCTTGATGCAGAATGGGTTTTAAACCACCCATCTCCCATTTTATCACAGAATCAAGAAAGCGAATTTTTACTCTATTTTTTTACTCTATGCCCATCCAGACCTCTTCAATGACAAGAACTGAACCTGGATGAGTAGAGAAACCCCAAAAACCCCTGAATCAAAGGGAATCTCTCACCCAACCAGCTTATAATTCCTGGTATAGTTCAGTTTTCCAAACCCATCCCTCTTTCAGCTCTGTGGTTGGACCTCACTTCTGGTCCCATGTCTGTACAGAACTTCGCATGACAGGAACCTTGTTTGAGGTAGTCCTGAGGCAAATCAGTAGGAAAAAATGAGTGAATCTTCCTCTTTACCATATTAATCATTCCTGTACCTACCACATCTCCCTCAGAACAGCAGAGCTCATTATAGGGAGACAAATGCTAACAGAAAATGATAATGAGTGTCAAACCACCAGAAATGTGAGATTCTGGCCTGAGGAGAAATTAATGTTATTCACAAACTTGATCTGATCCCAAAATGTGGGAGAACATTTCTCTCCAGCTTCACATCCCTGTGGTGCACATTTAAGAGATCTTACAGAGACCTTCAAAACCCTGTTAATCTGTGCAATTTGGTTGGAGGAAATCTGAGTTTATCTGATTTTGCTAATATTTTGATACTTCCCATGAAAAATAGCAAAAGAGAATCTAATTAAACCAACACATTTTAACCTTGTTTCGTTGGGGCTGGTGTAACGTTGAGCTCACTAATTTGCAAAACTAATGAGTACAGTCTGACCCAAAGTTGCTTTTTACAGTATCAATTTACCCAGGAAGTCTGGAAAGCTGGGGCTCTTTACTTTTCTTATTTTTTTTTCTCCAGTATTTGATTTGGATGTATTGAGCTGAAGCCCCAATTAAAATCCTGCAAAGCAAAAAAGATTCCAGAATTCTGCAAAAGCATATCCAAGTTTGAAATTCTTTTTTTCTCCTTTTCCTCAAAGATACTTGGCGGGGTCTGTGCCAAGTCCTTGCTTTTTAAGTTTTCATCATGAATGGGAAGAAAGAGGAGGTGTGTGGGGCAGGCCTAGGCCCAAGCAGTATCAGCTGAGCGGGGGAAAAGCCCCAGACCAGACCTGTGGGGCGAGCCCAGAGCAGGGCCCACGCAGGCAGGCCTGCCCCAAAGGTTCGGGTGTGGTGTAGAAACAGCAGAGCAGCATCCCCTTCCCCATCCACCACGCCACCTACACCAAAAGTGATGAAGAAGCAACCAAAAAGATGCCATCCTGGCAGACCCAGCAGAAGAAAGAACACGAATAAGCTACGAAAGCAGCTGCCGTGTGAGAGCTCAACCAGCGCCGATCTCTAAAGTCAACAACAACCAACCGCCTCATTGTGGAGAATTGGTTACAAGAGAAGGGTCACATAGACATGCAGGATTTGCTGGGAAGGCACAGGGTTTAGTTAATTTAGTGCTTAATTCAGTGCTTAGGCAAGTAAGGTAAGCAAAGGTACAGTGTCCTTGTAGAGAGCTGCACGGCGTCCTTGAAGGCAGCTGTGCTCAGTAAGGAGGGAAGGGAGTAGTCTGATAAGTCGACCACAGGAATGAAGGACCGTGTGAAACTGTCTGCAAGAGATGTTACCAATCATGAGCTTGTTTTTGCACTATGCATGAGCTTAATTGTAGCCTGCATAAATATAGCTAAGAGACTATCAATAAACGAGACTTGTTGATCATCATCGGATGTGCTTGTCCCCCGTCGATTTTTCCGACACCTCATCATTTTAAATTTAATCATTTTGCGTTGTTCCCCCATTTTTTTGTGTTGTATAAAAATTACGCCCTTCCCTTTTCAATTTAAATGGAAGGGGTGTGGTGATCTGTTTACCCACTGCTTTCCTCATCCCATATTTTTTGTGGCCGCTCTCTCTGGTTCTCCCTGGTTCCTGTACCCCAGCTCCACCCAGGTACCGCCCCTGCCATCGGACAACAGCCCCCTGTTCCCAGATCACGAGGTCTCTCTGCCTCTGGGCATCGCTGGGACAAGATGTAACCATTAAAGGTCCTCTGAGGCCCTCATGGAGGGACCCTTGTGTGCCTCCTTTGCCGTCACTGGGTTGTAGAGCTGGTGGCTGCCGGAGCAGGAGTGTGGGGCCGTCCGAGAAGGAGCGGGAGGGAGAAATGGTCACTCTGCCCTAAGCAGCCCCGCTGAGCTCTCAGGTAAAGCTGCAGCTTGTTAACCAAACCTGCACTGCAACAAGGATGGAAGTGAACAAATCACTGCATGAAGGAAGTGAAACTAAAAGGGACAAATGACAGTCAAATTTGTGATTTTCCTTTCCGTGAAAAAACTCGTCTCTCACCAAACCAGAGTTGAATTAATTTTCTTCTCTGGTAAGGTAAAACGGAAATGTTTTCCAGGAGTGCTTTATATCCAATGATTTTTAATTATTTTTTTAAAGGAACAATTTCAGATGGATTTTTGTTTCCCTTTCAGGTGTTCCATTATCATCTTAGCCATACATAATCATACCTCAATATACAGATTTAGAGATCCAATGTTTCTTTCAGGCTTTTATTGTGTTTCTGAATGAAGTTTTTAAGGTCTGTTCCAGTTAGAGAAGAAAATAATGCATTTATATAATGATACAACTATACAAATTTTGGGAGGTACAGACACTTCACCTTTCATCAAACAGTGAATGGGACAAAAAAGTAGAATATTCTTTCAAATGCACTTAGTTTTGGGTAACTTAAATCTCAACAAGTCCTCTGAGTCAGAGGAGAGAAATCCACTTTTCTAGGATTATTTTCTTTATCTAATTTAGGACAAATCATTCACAAAGAAACTCCCGTGCCATCCAAAGGAGATTAATCCCTTTCCAAAATCTGCTGATGAACAAATTCCAGGCAAATTTCTCTGGAGCTGCTCCAGCTGGGACCAGAAGTGGTGAAAGTGGACGCCAGACCTGTTATTTTCCCTCACAAGGAAAGGCACAAATTTGGTCCCTGTAAATGAATTCCCATGCACAGGGAAAGACATTTTTTCTGGAAATCTCTGAGGCAGGATGAGCCACTGACAGGGGACCAATATGGAGCCAGATCCATTTCCTAAATGCTCAAACAGCTTCCCTTTAATCCTCATCTCTGCTCTTCAAGAGGAGGAAGCAAAGAGAGGTGACTCTGAATGTCTGGCAGCAGAACAGGCGCTGCCTGTGCTCCTCACTGACCTGAGCATTTGGGAATCACAGGATTTCCTCCCACAGCAGCTCAGGGAAACAATTGTAGGCTACCAGGACAAAAAAAGCATCACAAAACACAGGAAATTGGAGCTGGAAGGAACCTTGTGGGTCAATGTGTGTGAAATAACAGCAAAACTGGGGAGGAAAACGTTCCATCAATGTCAGTGTTATACACGAGGATCAAGGGCTACTAATTTGTCCCAGACATAAATATATTCAAAAAAGATAAATAAAACCTCTCTGGCACTAATTAAACTTTGACCTGATTCTCAGGGATGAATTTTAATTGCAACACACTGCACAGCTTTGATTGAATTTCCTTCTGTTGGATGCAATTGCATTTAAGCAAATCACATCCCATCGATTAGTGGTTGTTTGGAGCAAATACTGTTTATTTCCTCTGCAGCAAATTATTTTTAATGGAATTCCTGGAATCGCATTTAAGTGTGTTGCAGTTAGTCGAAATAGATTGAATTAGGGCACATTGAATGAAAAACCACTGAAAACAGGCCGGAATTAAGTTGCATCAAATTTTGTTAAATTTAATGGGACAGTGAATTGAATTTCCACCAAAGCAAGGTCAGGGAGGCAAGGAGAGCAAAATGAAGGTCGAAGGGAAGTCATCAGAAAAGGGAGGAAGCTGGAAGCACCTGGAATAAGGAGCTGAAGGCAACAGCAGCTCTAGAATATATTAGAGATAACAAATTATTACACTCAGCCCAACTTCTCTGGGAATTCAAGATCATCCAGTTCCAACCTCCCCGCCATGGTCAGGATCATCTTCCACTGACCAGCTTGCTCCAAACCCCAGTCTGACCTTCAACACTTCCAGGGGCATCCACAGATTCTCTAGGCAACATTTTCCAGTGCCTCACCACCCTCCCAACAAAGAATTTCTTCTTAATATCCAATCTAGTTACAAGTTTCAGAGGGCAGGATTTGATGAACAAGTCAATCCCTGCTGATCTTTATTTCTCCTGACAGGTTTTCCAGAGACATCCCAGCCAGGAGAAGCAGAGGAACTGGAAGCAGAGCGACTGCAGATGGAAGCCAAGGATGGAGATGCCAACAGATTTCCATGTCAGCCTGGCACTCCACAGCCTACAGGAGGCTGAGACAAGGCAGAGAGGCTTGCAAGGAAGTATGGAATGTTTATTTAATTCTTTCCTTCCCTTCTTCCTTCCTTCCTGAGGAAGGGAGGCATGGGGGAGAGGTTCTTATCTGATTTTGATTGGTAATAAAATTAATTTCCCCAAGTCAAGTCTGTTTTGCCCCTGGTGGAATTGGTGAATGATCTTTCCCTGTCCTTATCTCGACCCACAAGGCTTTTGTTATGTTTTCCCCGGGAGTAACTGGGAGAGGTGATGGACAGAAATGGACTGGAAAGTGTTAGAGAGCAGAAAGATCCTTACCATTGACTGCTGGAAGTTCTGCTCTCGTGCCTGGAGCACCTCCCTCCCTCCTTCTTCCCCCCCCGGTGTCTGCAGGGCCATTTTTCTCTCTCCTCTCTTCACCAACACTTCTACTGGTCTTTTTTTCCCCTTTTAAAATCTGTTAACCCAGAGGTGTTCCCACCATTCCTGATGGGCTTGACCTTGGCCAGCTGCAGATCCATCCTGGAACCAGCTGGCATTAACTCTATTGGACACTGGGGAAGCTTCTGGTAACTTTTCATAGCCCTTCACTACCAAAAATTTGCCATGCAACCCCAATTTCCTTGGTAATTCAGAAGGTATCAGCTACAACGACACCCTGAGCTACCCTCTGTGTAAATCAGAACATTTCAAAAGCTTCAGGAGGGTTTTTAAAAAATTATTATTTGCTGTTGTTAAACTTTTTATCCATTACTTTCTTCTCATTTATCCAATTAATTGCTTGGAAGGGAAGCCTGCTGTTATCCATGCCCATGGCAGGGTGTTGGTACTGAATGATCTTGAAGACCTCTTCCAAGCCAAATTGTTCCATGATTCCATGACAAAAAAGTACAATCTGCATTTCTTCCAGCTCAATCTGAGCTGGGTGATTCCTAAACAGGAATATTTAGTGCTTGTTTGTGGATTTATCCAGTGACAACTTGGGGGTTTTTGTAGTGCAAACAGTATCCCCTCCTTCTCTGCCCTTTTCTCTCACTGTGGCAGCATTTCTGCTTAAACCCAGCCAGCTCTGCCAAGCTGCACGTCACAAAGAGAGGTAGAAGTTCAGCCAGTCTGTGCTGTCAGCAAAGGCTGATCTCCCCTCCTTGCAACCAACCATCACTCGTTGCCTTCTCCTTGTTTAACTCTCCCATTTTTGCATACTGTGCCAATTTTGGAGTGCTCTAAATGTCAGTGTAATGTAACAGTAATAGTTCATATCATCATTAACTGGGAGGCTGAAGGGAATAGGAACCAGAGAGCAGCAATTCATTAGCAACACTTCCTCATTTCTTGATGGTAAACAGAGTTTGTCTCGTGCAGCTCTGAAGAGAGTGGAGCTCGTAAAGATGCTCCTTTAACCCTAAAAATGAGGAAACCTGGGATGAGAACACTCTGCCTCCCTTGGGCCTCTCAGAGAGGGACTCTGGGAGTAGTTCCTTGTGATTGATTGTTGACAACCCCTCAAAATTAATGGAATCATAGAATGGTTTGTGTTGGACCTTCAAGATCTTCGAGTTCCAACCTCGTGACATGGGCAGGGACACCTTCCACTATCCCAGGTTGGTCCAAGCCCTGTCCAACCTGGCCTTGGACACCTCCAAGGATGGGGCGGCCACAGAATCTCTACACAACCTTTTCCACGGCCTCACCACCCTCACATGGAAGAATTCTTTCCCAATATCCAATCTAAACGTTCTATCAGATTAGCAGCTAAATTTGTTCTCAACTTTAGCATTAGACACCAGCCTGCAGTGAAATATTTACATCCAAAGAGGTGGTCATGGCTAGTCAGGAAGAGGAATTGTTTATCTGCAGCATTCCTTAAAGAAAAATAACTTCAAACATGCCCAAAGCTGTTTTTTATGCAGAAATCTCAGTAGGAGAACAACAGCAACGCCAGCTTTGGAGTCAAATCCCAGAGGAACAAGCAGGCAGACAACCAGATGGCAGGAACTAATTTTGTTTAAATAATTAGGGAAATTAATAGGTAAGTTGATAGAATAAAAGCATCAGAGGACATGGATGGCTGCATGGATGGACAGGAATGAGAAATGTGTCTAAAATAAGAAAGATGTCCCCTTGTTTCTGGCCCAGGAGACTCCGAGTCACACAAATGTTGGGTTTTTTTCCAACATGCCACGGCTTCTGCTTTATTTCATGTAAATTCTGCCTGCGGTGCCATCCTGGACTCACACAGCAAAGGTTCCCGGCTGACATTTTAAGAGGTGAAATAAGGAAATACCTTAAATAGTTCATTTTTTTTTAATTCAAAAAGAATTCATTTGCATAACTGCAGAAGCACAAGGAATAAATGAGCCTCTCTCTGTGTGTATTATTGCACTTTGCACAAGCTTTGCTTTTCCAGCCCTCTAGTGGAAAGGGAGAGGTATAAGGAAAGGATTTTCAGGATTGTCATCCTGGTGGAAATACTATTTCACAGACAATCATTATAGGGGGAAAAGACCCCCAAGATCACAGTTTTTCAGTGCATGGTGCAGCTTCTTCCCACTTCTCACCTCCAAAGCTGCTCCAGAAAACCTCACAAAGAGGTCTTGGCTTTTTGTGACAGTGGATTCATGGAAACATTAAGGTTGGCAAAGACTTCCAGGATCATCAAGTCCCAAACAGCACCATGCTCATTAAACCACATTGTGAAGTGGTTTTTTACACTTCCAGAGGTTGTGACTCCACCACTTTCCTGGACAGTCTATTTCAATACTCAACCACTCTTCCAGTGATGAAATCTTTCCCAGTATCCAACCTGAACCTCCCCTGGCACAACCTGAGGCCATTTCCCCTTGCACGTGTCTCATGGATCCAAGCTGTGGATGTGATTGCAGCAGTGTCCATGGAAAAGGCTGCAGGATCTGGGATTAAACAAAGCTTCCAGTGAAGTTTCCTACAAACCTTTGCTAGCAGGGAGCAGCACTATGTAAAATATGTTTGCAGTTTAATCTCCTTAGAAGTTATATCAGGGGCCTAAGCAATAATTAGAATATAAATATCTTTTATAGAGGCTGCAAAGTATTGGTGGGAGGCGGAGGGGGTAATATGTAAAAATTGAGTTAGTGGTGTAGGGAAAAGTGAAGAATTGGTTATGTGATGCGCAGGAAACAGTGAAAGAATGAAAATGAAAGGACTCTGCTCCTGAGTTAATAGTGCTGATGGATGAAATGCCACTGGCTGAGCACATCCCATCTTGTTATGCCTCTGCTCTGAGGCAAACGGAGCTTGAAAAGCCTCCCTCCTCCAGAGAGCAAATAAAAGAGATTTAATTCAAACAAAAGCTGCTGAGGACAAACAAGGGGAAGAGATACAGTGGAAAACAAGCAAGGAAAAATGAAAGGAGATAGACAGGCAGTGCTAAATGAACAACTAACACTCTGGCAGTGGGATACTTGAGCAGGGCTGGATTACCAGGAGAACAGGGAGGGAGCATTCTCTGGAGGGGAATGGCAGCCAGGGATCGACTGCTGGCAGATCACAAAATCATGGAATCATTGAGTCATTAAGGCTGGGAAAAACCTCCAAGGTCATCAAGTCAGACCTTCAACCAAACCCCACTGTGCCCAATAAACCACATCACAAAATGCCACATCAGCTCCTTTTTTGAACACTTCCAGGGATGGTGACTCCACCACTTCCCTGGGCAGCCAATTCCTGATGAAATTGTCCCCAGGCCACCCTGATTCCATTCCACCACTGGGAGAAGATCACAAGCAACCCCTGAACTCGCCAGCAATTTCCTCCTCCCACCTTACTCTCTGGGTTATCTCTCCTTCTCCTAACCCTGGGCTGTGGTTGATTGCCCGAGGCAGAAGCCACGGGGTGTTTGGTGGCTTTGTGCTCAGAGAATGTGGTCAGAAATCTTTTCTGGTCTCAAACAGTTCCTGAGCAGCCCTGAAGCCTACAGAAATCCGTTGTGTTTGGGTTCAATCCACCTCAGCATCTTTCCTCCCTTTATTGTTCCCTGGCAGCACATGAATAGTCTTATGCAGCCTGGGTATCAGAAAATTGAGTCTGCATTTTTTCTTGCTTATAAACCATAAAAAACCCCAACTGTTCAGAATTTGCTTTTCCCTGCTTCTGCCTTATCACTCTATTTCTTTGAGAAACAAAACTCACTTTGCATGCAAGCCCAAGTTTTTTGTCTTTGAGCAGTTTCGTAGATAAGCAAAGAGAAGTGGGTGAAAAAACCCCAAATAATTCACAATTTATTTGATCCTGAGAGGGAAAAAGAGAGAGCAGGGGGATGATGGCAGAGCTTCAGTAGTAATTCCCAGTCAGAACTCAGTGAGGGATGGCTGGCTGTGGGTGACAGCAGTGGCACAGCACTTTTCTCTCTCCTGCCCCTCCTTTTGGGAAATTAAAACCTTTTTGAAGGTGTGGCCATGCAAACAGGTGTGGATCCATGCGTTGAAAAACTGAGGAGACTGCAGTGTATCTCAACCAAACGTGGGACAAGGACAGAAGAAAAGTGAGGTCACTCCTGCAGCAGGGAGGGAAAAATACTTTGAAGGATAAGACAAGGCCTTTGCTCTCATTCTTGGTGAAAAATCTGGATAACTCTAATAAAAATAAAGATATTGTCCTAAAGCCCATGAGAAACTGCATCCAGACCTCCCTTTCCTTTCAGGCTATTCCTTTGCTTGCTGAGGAGTTGCTGAGTGAGATATTAGAAAAAATTTCTTCACCAAAGCTGTTGTCAGGCACTGGAATGGACAGCCCAGGGAAGCTATCCTGGTTTTAGAAATAAAATTGTGTGGATGTGGCATTTGAGGAGATGGTGAACACAGTGGTGGTGCTGGGTTTTGATCCCTTCCCCCTTCAAATTCAGTCTAAAACTCTTTCCATGCCCTCTGCTAACACCTGCTCAAAGACACTTTTCCCTCTTTGAGACAGATGTGCCTTCCCTCTCTGAAACTCCCAGGGATTTGAAATCCAGGGCACTCTGAGGCAGCAGCACCCACCAGGTCTGTTTTCCTCCCAGATAAATCCATGTCCAGGCAGGTTGGGAACAGCCACCAGCTGGCACCAGTGACTCAAACACTTCCCTGTCCCAGCAAGCCAGCATGGACCTGTCACAGCCTAGGAAGGGTGAAAGATACTTTGATACCAGCTCAGAGCAACAGTGCAGATGCCCGAGGCTTTGGGGTTTGTGTCTGGGTTTGTGAGGTTTATTTTTAAATTTCTTTCTCTTTTTATTTTTCTTTCCCCTGTTAATTTCCCCCCTCCTCTCAGACTGTTTCCTATTTTTCTCTTCATGTTTTATGTGCTTTCTTCAGTTTTAATTTGAACCATGTCCCTCTGGAATTCTTGCCCCTTTCCACTACATCTTGCCTTTAAATAAAACGCTGAAGTTTTGCACCTCTATGCCAGAGTTTCATTTCAACCTCAGGCCTCAGAATCTTAACCTTTGGTTTAAAGATGAAGGTTTTCCCAGAGTTAAGGCGGCAGCTTGTTCACAGCCTGTATTTCCAGGACAGGGATTGGGAAAACCAGATCTCTGCAGGATAGAAAACTCAGGCTGACACTCCAGGAGGATTCTCCAAGAGATAATTTAGAGAAACCCCTGGTGTTTCTCCCTCTTCTCTCCAGCAGCCCTGCCCAGGCCAAGATTGGGTACAATGCCCTTAGTGAGGTTGCCCATTTTCATCCATAAGGGAGAAGGAGAAAGAAGAAAGAGAAATTGGGGTCCTCATGTCATTTTTTGTTGATGTTCCACCTCAGAAAAGACCTAAAACAACTTGGGAAGAAAAAAAAATCATGTGTGTGTTTCTTCACCCCCTCCTGTATCTGTGACAGGATCACCTGGAAATCAGGAAAGGAAAACAACTTGCTGACTTGTCCTAGAGACTGTGAGAGAAATTCTGGAAATGGTCTGAGTGGAGAATGGTTGGGAATGCCAATTTTGGAAGTGAAAGAAGTAGGAAAGTTTGGAAGGAGGATGGTGAGTGTTGGTGACCCCAACATTTCCAGCTTATTTCATTCCTAGCATTAAACATGCAGCTTTTCAGGGAAACCCAGGTCAAGAGATAAAGGAGTGAGTGAATCCTGAGGACCTGGATGCTGCTGCCCTTCACCTCCTGCAGGTGACAAGGCCTAAACCTTGAAGGAGAAGAACCCAGGAGGAGAGAGTTGTGTGCTCAGACTGATGTCCCTTCCCTGTGTTGTCAGGGCAGAGCAGTTCCATGAAAACATCTTCATTTCCTGCCCACTGGAGAGTTTATGGGGTAAGAAAGTTATGGATGCGTGTCTGTAAAGGTGTGAAGGAGTGAAATTGGCCCCTTGTTTTTTAATTCACCTCTCCTGTCCTGTAAGATCTCACCTTGAGTTTTTAATAGCTGCAATTTAATGACCTGTACTTGGGAGCACCATCTAATTCCAGTCTGGTCATTGAAGGGGTGGGAGACGGGAATGTGTTGTGGTTTAACCCCAAGTGGCATCTAATTATCACACAGCCTCTCTCTGACTCATCCCAGAGGGGTGGAGAGGGGAATCAGGGAAAACCAAAACTCATAGGTTAAGATAAGAACAGTCTAATAATTTAATCAAAGTAAAAGATAATAATACTGGTGGTAGTAGTAGTAGTAGTAATAATAATAACAACAATAATAATAATAATAGTAATAATAGTAATAATAATAGTAATGATAATAGTAATAATAGTAATGACAGAATAGAGAGAAAAAGGAATAAAACTCAAGAGCAAGGAATTATGTACAATACCTTTGCTCACCACTTTCTGACTGATGCCCAGCCAATACCAGGAGGGTCCAGCCGTGGCTCACTCCATTTCCAAAACATTTAGGCATTGCTGAAGGCTTAAGAAAACTCATTAAAACATCAGTTAAATTTCCATTTTATGAACTGGACACCAGCTCTGAGCACAATGCAAGTTCTTCATTATGACTTGGTTAATTCTTGTTATTTAGGGGTCTNGGGATCTCATCAATCCATAAAACACCTCCAAGGTGAGTGTCAAGAGGAAGGTACCAGACTTTTTTCAGTGGTTCCCAAGAAACAGGACGAGGAGAAATGGCCATAAACTAAAACACAAGTTCCACCTCAACCTGAGGAAGAACTTTCATGGAGGGTGGTGGAGCACTGGAACAGCTATCCAGGGAGGGCATGGATTTTCCTTCTCCAGAGACATTCCAAGCCCACCTGGACACACTCCTGTTCCAGGTGACCCTGCCTTGGCAGAGTGGTTGGACTGGATGATCTCCAGAGGTCCCTTCCAACCCCAATTCGGGGATTCTGTGACACCAGTTGTTTTCCTTTTCATCTTGAGGCATTATCTGCTCTTTCCTGAGCACCCAAGGGCTCTGGGTTTTCTTCTCACAGTGCTGTACTGAAAAAGGTGCCTTTTCCAGAGGGAAAATCAGGGCCCAGAGAGGTGCTTGGTTACATGGAGTGCCTTTCAGAGAGCTAAAAAGAGGGACCAGGTCTACAAACCCCAGAGCATTTGAGATGCATTGAAGTTGATGTTAAATTCATTAACTCAAGTATCAATGTATTAACTGAGCCAGGATGGAATGAAGCATGAGATAATTTATCCTTTTTTTTTGGGACTTTGCAGCTCCTGTTCACTTTGTGCTGCATGGCTGGGTTTGAGTTAGCTCTGGTATCTTTGTGCACCATGCCAGTGTTGCATCTTTTATCTATTGCTCCACCCAGGGTTTGTCTGCCTCTTTTACCAAATCCCAGAGTAATTTAAGTTGGAAAAGACCCCCAAGATCACTGAGTCCAACCTGTGACCAATCCCCACCCTGTCACCCAGCCCAGAGCACTGAGTGCCACATCCAGCTGATCCTTGGACACCTCCAGGGATGGGCACTCCACCACCTTCCTGGCAGCTCCTTCCAATGCCTGACAACCCTTTCCATGAAGAAATTCGTCCTGATGTCCAACCTGAACCTCCACCAGTGCAACTGGAGGCCGTTTTCTCTTGTCCTGTCCCTTGTTCTCTGGGTGAAGAGTTCAACCCCCACCTGGCTTCACTCTCCTGTCAGGTGGTTGTAAAGAGCAATAAGGTCTCCCCTGAGTGTCCTTTTCTGCAGATTAAGCTGCCCTCAGCTCCCTCAGCTACTCCTCATGGGACTCACTCTCTAGAACCTTCATCAGCTTTGTTGCCCTTCTCTGGATATGCCACAGCATCTCAACAGCTTTCTTAAAATGAGGGATCCAGAACTGGGTACAGAACTCGAGGTGCAGCCTTTGTGTTGGGTCTGGCCAGGATGGAGTTAATTTTCCCCAGGGCATAATTGCTCAGCAATAAAAACTAGGATAAAAAAGAGGAGGAAAGGTTGATGTTCTATATTTACAATGTCTGTCTTCTGGTGCAACCACTACAAGTATGGAAACCCTGCTTCCCAAATTTTTTAATGACTAAGGATGAGGAGTTCTGCCCAACTGACAGCACTGAATGTACCTCAGAGCACACATGAATCCATAAATGAAAAATAATCTGAGATCCAGAAGTGGATGACATCATATAAGTAATTAACTGCAAGTGTATGTTCAAAATACATAGACAAGCTCACAAGTTTTAAAAGATCAGTATTAAATCAAGGTGAGCCTATCCTGAATTCCCACTTAGGGATGCTGAATCGGATCTAAACCCAGCCAAAGTCAGTGGGAATCTCCCCAAAGAGGTTTGGACTCTGTTCATTCAAAAGTTGGCAAAAGACCTAAACCTAGAAGAAGTCTTTTCCAGGACAGAAGGAAAGTGTTAAGTCCTTTGTCCAGCCTAGGGTCAGAGATTTCAGGTTTGGCAAGAATTATTGGTTTATTCTCCTTCAGTCCTTTGAGAATTGTCTCTCTGACTTAGGATATGGATTGTCAGAGAATCCTTCCGTTTGGAAGAGACCTCCAAAATGAAGTCCAACTTTTAAACAAATACCACCATTCCCACTAAAACTTATTCCCAGTGCCACATCTACTCGTTTTTTGAACATTTCCAGGGATGGTGACTCCACTCCCTCCCTGGGGATACACATATCTGTATATATCCATAATTTATACACATAACCAGGCATATAATGTCTGGTTTTACAGCCACAAACTGTTTCTTTTTATTCTACTTTTTTTTTTTGGGGGGGGGGTGTTTACATCGTTGCACCTCAATGAAATCAAACGAGAGTGAAACCATCATCTCCCCGTGGAAGCTGCTCAAACATCTCATTTTGTCTGTCATATGAGAGGAAATGTTGAGCATTTTGAGCTTGTGTGCATCTATTTTGCTTCTTTGAAGCCCCATTTTGATCTCGGAGACAACTCATCACAATTCCAGGGCGACCAAGAGAGCTGTGCCAGTAGAAGTGAGAGGGGAATTTTCCTGTACCCACTGAAACGCATCCCCACCCCCAAGGTTGCTTTGACTTTATTCCTCCAAGCCCCAGGATACACACTGGATGTGTAAACATTTACATTTCATAAATCAGTCAGGGAAAGCCACTTTAAGCGCTGTCTTTACGCAAAGTGCATCTTCTTATTAAGTCAAAACATAATATGCAATGACTCTAATGCGCCTCAGGTGCACTTTAAAATGTATATATCTGTTTTCATCCTGTGCTCTTGTTATTTATTTTGTGTAGCAATCGCCGTTCTGTCCCAGCCATGGGGGCCTGATGTATTTTGATATAATTTATAAACAGCTAATAAAACTCAAATGTTTACAGAGGCTGCCTGGGAGGAATCTGAGGTCTAACAACTCCTCTCAGTCAGCTGGTCGGCGGGAGAAGACAAACAGTGCACTGTGATGAGTCATTAAGAAGCAATTTTGCATAGATGTGGCTTGATTATATAAGCACAAATAATTCCAGCTGTATTTCCAGCCTTTCTGCTCAGGCCAATGGAGAGAGCAGCAAGAATGAACAGCTTTTTCCATACCATAGGAGCAAAGTGGTCCATTCCTCACTGCACGGGGTCTTTCATCTTCTTAGATTCTGGTTTTCACTCAAAATTCATCCCTTGGAGCCTCAGTGTGCCCTAAAATGTCCCTTAAATTGTTGTCAGAAGACACTGTGGTCTTCTCAAGGAGGAAAGCCAGAGAATAGAAATGCAGTGCTTTGTGCTGTGTGGGATGTCCATAGCACCAGTCCAGTGATGTGTTGGATAATAGGAAAAATTAGGTTGAATATTAGGAAAAATTTCATCATTGAAGGAATGGTCAAGCATGGGAACAGGCTGCCCAGGGAAGTGCTGGAGTCACCATCCTTGGAATTGCTAAAAAAATGAGTACAAATGAATCTTCATGATGTGGTGTAGTGGACATGAATGATCTTGGAGGTTTTTTCCAACATTAGTGAATGATTTTGTGATCCCGTATTTGTTACTGGTCTGGCTCTGGCAGCTGCTCAGTCCCAGCAGGTTGGACCTGGACATCCCACCTTGGCACATCCATGCTGTGGGTGCAGACCTGACATCACCAACACCCTTGAAACACATTTCTCAGGGCTTGAGGTGATTTTTGTCAACTTGTTTAGGCTTATCTGGATGATCTGTGGTCTATTTCATGTTGATCTTTAATCAGAATCTGCCTAAAACAGAGGCAGGAGTACAGGGAGGCAGGCATGGACATGTGCCAGGATGGTTGTTGAAATGCCCTTGTCTCATGGACACTGGCTCTGGTTTAGGGAGAGGAATTTTTAATTCTCCCCTGAGATGCTCTGATTCCTCAATCCAGGTAGCACAAGCCCAGGGGCTGACTTGCCTCTTTTCCCCCCCAGGACAGAACTCTGCAGCATACCAACATTTAATTATAGAGGGATTTCATCCAACAGGAATTTCTTCCATCATCATGAGCTCTTCTCTTGTCACCAGTTTTGTTCTTCTCTCCCACTGTCTTTTAGTCACCCAGAGAAGGAGAAATTCTTCACTGCTCAGAGATAAAGAGTTTGGCAGAGGGGCTCTGCAAAAAGCCCTGTGAGTCCTCCTGGACCAGTTGTTGGCAATTAGCTGATCCTGGGTTAAACAAACACCCTGGATACTTCAGAGTGGTGGAAAGAGCGATAGGAACTTGCCTGTTTCTGTCCCTCTGGGGAATAAATGAACATTTCTCTTTCTCCAAGTGCGCTCTGGAGCAGATTTCTGTTCCTTCGAAGCCACTGCAGAAACCTTGATTGATGTCAGGAGAGTGACTCCATCACCTCCTGGACATGGGGGTGTGGGAAGAGAGAATGGGTGAAGCTTTGACAGCTCCTTCAGTCCCCAGACTGATTTCAGGTGGTACCCACACACTTCCATGTGTGTATCCATGAAAGTAAAGGGAAAACCACAAATGTGTTTTGATTACTGAATAACTCAGTGGGACGTGCCTTCAAATACAGAATCAGATTATTTTGTTCTGCATTCAGGTTTCAAGCTGAGAGATAAAACCACCTCTTTCATTCTAATCTGGCTTTTAAGTGTATTGAAATGGAGGTTTAAAGTGTGAACTTTCCCTTCCTTCTCTTTCATACTGTGAAGGAAACTGCTTCTGACACATCCCGTGGCTTCTGCTGATCACCGATGAATGGTACACAGGCCATCCATTAATTTCAATTCCTTTGGGTTTTAACCTGTATCAGAGGGGCCAGTGATAATGCACATGTATTAAAGCGACTCGCAATAGCAGCATTCAATTAATTATAAACGGATTTTAAAAGGTATTTTGCCTTTCTGATGTCACTGTCAACAGAAGCTGCTGTTCAGTGCCAAGCACCAGAGAAAGGCCAGAAGGGCAGGGAAAACACCAGGAATTGGCCACATTTTCTCCTGTCACAGCCTTGACTCAGGGAATAGGATTTAACCTGGAAAGACTCAGGCATGTTACTGACCTCCTGCTGCCTAAGGAAAGAAAGAAGAATACAGATAACTTGTCCTTTTTTTGGATTCTCCCATTCAAAAAAGACCCTGGGTCAGCCAAGAAGGTTGGTAAAGCTGGATATGCAAGGATTTATAAGGGGAAGCTGGGAGAAGAAGTTGTGTCCAGACTCAAGGTGAAGGAAAATCTTGTTACTGTATGAAACTCCCTAAGGGGAGGATCTAGAGAAGATGGATCCCAACTCTTGGAGATGCTAAAAAATTTACTGGAGAAGTCATTGGGTGACCTGAACTGCTTGGCCCTGCTTTGAACAGGTTTTTGGGCTGGTTTCCTCAAAAGGGGATAACCAACCTAAATTATTCTGAAGTTTTATGTAGAGGGTTCCATCTGAATTGAGTCACCAAAATCTTCCTCCAGAGCCAGTGGATGTGGAATTTTGGGTGTAAAATCCAGTGGCTGCACTAAATATTCCTCCATTTTTTGGAACTTCAGACATTTACCTCAAACAGAAGAAGAAAGGCTCCAGAGTAGACACCAAGTGTTAAAAAAAATTAATAATTCTCTTTTTTTTCTGTTTATTCAGTTTCCCTACTTTCTCTCTACTATCCTTCATCTTCTTACAGATTTCTCAGCAATCTCTGTCTCCTTTTTCTGTCCCGCGCTCCTTTAAACTTTAAAGACTTTAAACAGCAGCATTTAAAGTCTCCCTGTCCTGGTGTTAACACGTGTTTCAGACTTGGGTGTCCCAGGACATGCACTCCTGAAGACTGCAAATTACTTTGTGCTGTTCCTGCTGTCTCCTGGAACGATTTCACCCCAGCAATAGCTGAAAGAGTTCATGTAAAAACATTTATTATCCATTTACCACCGTCACTCTGCTCCTGGCACAACCATTTCTTCATCCTTATGGATGGAGAAAATGTGTTCTCTCCAAGGGGACAGAAGGGAATAAAAACTCTGCTCTGGAACTCCATCCAGGACATGCATGAGAGGAGGAAAAAAATGCCATAAACATGTTTTTTATCTGTGTAATCTTAGCTAGCCTTGCTCAACTTGTCATTTCAGCCCATGAAGACATAGCAGAGGAATATTGACCTCATTTTCCTACTGTTGAGTATCTTGACATTTTTGTTTAGCCTGGCAAGATAAAAAAGTGGCATTAACTCAACTCTTTCTGTGGAGAAACTGAGGCACAGGAGAAGGCTGGGATTCATCTGCATAATTGTGCGTGTCTGTAACTTAGTTGTCTTAATTTAATTATCTTCATTCTCACTGCAATTAAGGACAATCCAATCAACAAACTGAATTTAGGGAGTTTAGGGTGTGAATCACCTGACAAAGTGCACGTCTTGTTTAGGATCAGATAAATCATAGAATGGGTTAGGATGGACTGGAAAAAACCTTCAAGGTCATCCATTTCTCTACAGTCTCAGCATGATTCAGTTGCTTTGGCACTGAATTTATTGAAATTTTAGTCAACCAGTCTCTACATTCAGATGTTGGTGGTCAACAGGACAGAGCCAAGAGGAACCCCATTCCCTCCTCCAGCTCCTGCAGGACACTTGGAGACACCCAAAATAGTGCCAGGGACCAATGACCAGGCCAATGAGGTGACTCCACACATCACTTCTGCAATGATGGTGGAGGGACCTGGGAGAACACTCAAATCATGGAATTACAGAATTGCTAAGGTTGGAAAAGAGCTCTAAATTCATCCAGTCCAGCTGTCACCACCACTGATCCCTGTTCTCATCCACACCTCTTTTGAACACTTCCAGGGATGGTGGCTCCACTGCTTCTCTGGGAAGAGGTGTTCACCTGAAGCCTGTTCCAGTGCTTGACAATGTCAATTAAAATTCCCAGATTTTAGGTCCCTGGATAACTTTCCCAAGGTTACCTCTGGTGCCTAAAGGTACTGAAATCACATCTTCTAGCACTGAGGCTAACATGATGTTCACTGTCCCTTGTGATACTTCATGGGATTCTGGAAAGAGAGGAAAACAGGTGGAAAAGGAATTGTGCATCCTTAAGTCACTCATTGATGTAACGGCTTGAGGAAGACCTTAAAAAAGGAGAAAAGGAGGCTCAGGGAAGACCTTATCACTCTACAACCACTGAAAGGAGGCTGAGTGAAGTGAGGGTTGGTTTATTCTCCCAGGAAACCATAAGACAAATGGAAATGGCCTCAAGCTGTGACAGAGCAGGTCCAAGATGTGTACTAGGAAAAATTTCTTCACTGAAAGGTTGGTAAAACATTGGAATGGACTGCCCAGGGAAGTGGTGGAATGATCATCCCTCAAGTGTTCAAAAATGAGTAGACATTGCACTTGGGGATGTGGTTGGGTGGATGTGGTGGCATTCAGTCAAAAATTGGACCTGATGATCCTGAAGATCTTTTCCAGCCTGAAGAGTTCCATGAAAACAGAACTGCTCCAAAGCCTCCAGCTCCCTGGCAGGCTGTCACTCCATGTGTGGCTGGCTGGGCTGCAAGCACAAGGCGTTGGATGTCTGTTTATTTGTATTATTTATTAAGTAAATTATTTCTGTGGCAGGCATCTGGAAACACGCCATAAATAAAACACAGCAGAGTCTTAAATTTCACTGCTATGCACAGGAAAATGTCCCTCCCTGCACTGTCAGGACAAACCTCTGTAAATAACTTCCCCAGCTTGCCGTTTGTGCCAAAAGACATTGCAGAACAAATCCAGCCTCCCGCTGTCTTCTGGAGGGAGAACTGGCAGGAGCCATTGACACCAAAATCTCAACTCTGCACCTCCAGGAAAAACTTCCAAATGAGCAGAGTGGAGCACAGGAAGAGCAGATCCTCTTATATTTGGGGGCTGCTGCATGACCTCTAAAGACAGTTCCATCTCCAGCTGTCTTCCAAATTGCTTTGAGCAAGGCTCTGAGAGGGAAATTTTAGGATAGGGGCATTTTCCTAAGGAACTAAAATCTGTCATAACCTGCAGCACAAAATGTGAATCTACACATTGGCTCAGGCTGGGTTCAGTCTGAAGTCCAGACCCATCCACTATGAACCAGCACTGAAGGATTTAACAATCAGAGCCCAGGAGCTCTCCAGAAAGGGGAGAGCTTGAATATTCTTGACTCCTACAAGATGAACTCTAGGTCATCCATATGGTCTGGATAGTCCAAGGCTGTAGTTCATCCCAAGATTTGTTTTGGAAGAAGAGTTCAAGTGAAGTTCCAACAGTCTTGGGACATTTTACTTTTGGAGTGACACATTTCTTGGGTTTTTGGTTGGATTTTGTGCCTTGATAAGCTCACTCTCTTAGACAATTCCAGGGGATGACATAGGTAAAGGAAATTTGTACAGGATTACCCTGTTCTAGAAAAATGGGTTTATCATAAAGCCAGTCCTGTGTCAGGGGAGATTGGAGCTGGTAATTTTTAACCAAAGAAACAGAGGCGATCTCTGAGTGTTTTATGCTGTTTCATGCATGGCAGCTCCCTGCCGTGGCAGAGCCAAAAGGAGATCTTAGCTGGACTTCTGGATCTACTCCAGGTTTTGAGGGACAGGGAATCCAGCTCAGAATTAGGGCATTGCACTCACAGAATCATGGAATGGTTTGGGTTGGAAGGGATTGAAAAACCATCTCGTTCCGGCCCCCATGGCAAGGGCAAGGATGCCAGGTTGTTCCAAGCCCCATCCAGTCTGGCCTGGGACACTTCCAGGGATGGGGCAACCACAGCTTCTCTGGGCACCCTGTGCCAAGGCCTCCCCACCCAATAAATCCCAATGAGCCAGGACAACGGGGAATCATTTCAAACTGAGACAGTACCTTCAGGGTAGATATTAGGAAAAAATTCTTTATTAAGAAAGAATTCTTTACTGCAAAGGTGATGAGGCCCTGGAACAGGTTGTCCAGAGAAGTTGTGGATCTGGAATTCAGACTGTACAACCTGGTCCCATGGAAGGTGTCCCTGCCCATGGCAGAGGGGTGAAACTAAAAGATCTTTTAGGTCCATTCCAACCCAAACCATTCCATGATTCTGCGACTCTGTGACACTCGCTCTGACCTCCTGACAGTCACACCTTCTCCTAAACTGGGATTGCTGTGGCTCATCCCCTTCCCACTGCCCATCCTCTCCTCCCAGCCAGGCCCCCAAGGAGACACAGCTCATTCCTGAGCTCGTTATGTTCAGGTATAGCTCAATAGGCTCGATAATTAACGAGCCTTGCAGGAACCAGGTCTGCAGTCAGACTGAGGCTTCCAGTCAGTGCAGGAGGAGCAGGGCTTGAAGTAAAAGGACTTGTAATTAATGTCCTCTACAATATGCAAATGAGATTTCCTTGTCCTTAGACCAAAGGCAACTAAATTAGTCAAACAAAAAGGGAAGAAGAACAGGAGACAATGTTTAAATTAGAGAACAGAGGGAGGATGGTGCTTTTATTCCACAGTAATTTAGATTACAAATCCACTCTCCCCTGGACCAGTGAGCATTTCTGTCTGCTCAGTTGCCTAATTTGTGTTTGGCTCAAAGGAAGAAGTTATTTTGTGTAGTTTTTTTTTTTACTTTTCCTCTTCGACTCAGAAAGCCTGGAACAGAAACAGCTCTGGGAAGGAACAGCCAGGAAAACAGAGCAAGACAACACAGCAGCAATCAGTGAGGTAATCACTGAAAGCAAACAGGAGCTCCTGGGATTCTCCCAAATAGGTGGTTTGGGTAAAATTTTGGGGCAAGGGTAAAGAAAAGTACATTTTGCAACCTGAATAAATTCTCTTTGCTCCTTACAGGAGGTTGGAGAATGGGGTGAGTGATACTCTGAATAGGAAAGGAAAAGGGTGGATGTGTATCAGAGCCACTGGAGAGGGAGAGAGGGTGTTCAGAGACACTCACAGGGACAAAAGAAGTCAGAAGATAGACCAGGATGTGATGAACACACAGTGAGGGGCTTGAAGAAGGAAACTGATCCTCTCTGGCTTCATTGTGTTACCTCAGCACTGGTTTCATCCTTCATGATTTCAGAAGCCTCTCTGGCAGCTTCTGGGTTAATCTTTCCCTTTGCAATCAACTGCAAAATGCTGGAGAACCACAGACCTGCAAATCCATCTCTCATTCACCCATTTTTTTTCCCTCCATTGAGTTCCAGCATAACCCTGGGCTAAAAGTTGCAAAAACCTCAGGTAAGTGAGTCAAGATGCTCTGGTCCATTGAGACGGGTTTCCTCTGGTCAGATGTTGACAGATTCCTCCAAATTATTGGCTGGAGGTGAGTTATTTTAAGGAAATAGAGGAAATTTGGGAGTTTTAGGAAGTGAGGCACCTCATCCTAATGATACTGTCTGGACTTGGGAAGATTAATCTAAAATAGTTTATAAACTCTGAGCTGGCAGGGGATTTTAATTTGTTGCACTCTGTCTCTAAAGCACAATGCAGGAACACAGAAACGCAGAATCATAGAATCTTTTAGGACAGAAAAGACCTCAAAGATCATCAAGTCCAATCATTAACCCAGCACTGCCAAGGCCACCATGAAACAATGTCCCCAAACGCCACATCTACACACCTTTTAAACACCTCCAGGGACAGTGACTCCACCACGTCCAGGGCTGGACCAGCCATTCAGTGAAGAATTTGTTCCAAATGTCCAATCTAAACCTACCCTGATGGAACTTGAGGCCATTTCCCCTCGTCCTGTCACCTGGGAGAAGAGACCAACACCCACATGGCTGCCCTCTCCTGTCAGGGAGTTGTGGAGAGCCAGAAGGTCCTTCCTGAGCCTCCTTTTCTCCAGGCTGAGCCCCTTTCCCAGCTCCTTCAGCTGCTCCTGGTGCTCCAGGCCCTTCCCCGTCTCTGTTTCCTTCTCTGGACATGCTCCAGCCCCTCAATGTCTTTGCTACCATGAGGATTCCACATCCCACACTTGGGTGATGTGTCACAGCGTCACACTTTACCTCTCCCATAACACTCCTGGTTTGTCCCTCTGATTTTGTAATTTAGATCCACAAGTCTCTCTTAGGAAATTTTCTCCTTTCTGTGGCACTTTCTGGGTGATGTCCCTGTTCAGAGAGCTCAGTTTTCCTTCCAGTCACAAGGCAGGGCAGACTGAGGCCAAGGAGGGCTGGGGTTGAATATAATTGCCTTTATTGAGTTAACCTGATGTTTGATCATTCTCAAATCACTTGCCCCCTCCACAATTCTGTTTTTCTTGTCTGTCTCCCCATGGAGTTACTTCTGAGGTTGTAACTCTTTCAAGGGAGGAAATCAGTTCCTTTTATTTTCTTATTAAATTCCAGACCTGTGTATCTCCGGGGCCAATTTATTTGGTGTTTTTTCCCAAGGTTTTCTCTCCACACAATTCACTGTGCCTGCCTTGCCCACTAGATGTCATGAAATGCTGAGCTCTCCAAGATGTGGGCGAAGGGGACTTATAGCTGCTTTGTAGCAAATTGCTGGAGTTCCTCCCTGGCCATCTGCTTTTTTTGGAGGTAGCCCACTCAGCTGGGAACTGTGAGCAAAAGCATCAGCTGCCGCCAGCACCGTCCTATTTTCAGCTCCAAGGAATCACGACTGTTGGCTGTTCTGCCAGGAACAGCAGCTCCTGGCATTAGCTGGGGGTTGGTGAGTACAGGAGAAAACCCAGAGGGAGAAGGGTTTGGCTTCTGCTGACCCATGGTTAGACATGCACAGCTCTGCAGCCCTTCCAAGTCCTCCTATCTGCTGCAGGAATAAACTTTGTCTCCTCATTTGTGAGCTGCTGGAAGGAGTAGTTGTGCTGGGAGAAGTTGTGCTGGGGGTTGGTGGAGACACCTTCCCAGAGAGACACTTGAAAGGGAGAAATATGGAGTTTACTGGCTGGAGATGTGACTCACCAAGAGATGCAGGCTCTCCACAGCTTCATATACAAAGGTCATCTAAGCATTCCTTAATAGGTTTTGGAAGCTTTCCTTATTTTTTAGAATTTTTGTTTTTCAGAGCTTTCCTTTCATTTTTGTTTCATTCTTCATGTGGTTAGTTTAGTGATTACCATTTATCTCCTCTATTTTAAAGAACTCTTTTCTCTTAGGACTGGCCTGCAGTCAGCAGGGTTCAGTTGTGTGGGAAATATTTTTCATTCATTGCTTGACTGGACAAGAAGTGATGGTTAATGGAAGTGGCTGCTTATTTCCAAATGTTTTATTTCTTTCCTTGTGAAGGAAAGAAGATGGAGAGGATTTCAGCTGAGACGTTTCCAGGATGGAATTAATTAAGTTGCCTCCAACAGAGGTAACATTTGCTAAGCCAATTTTGTGAAGATTTAGACATCACCCCACTAATTTCAGGGACAGAATGCCAAGGGGTATCCTGTCACCACAACGGGACACTTTTGTCCCTCTCCCTCACACACAACACTGCTCCAGGTAACCTTGTTCCCATGGAAAAGGTTGGGAAGATCTTCTTTCATCCTGAAGCTCCATGTGAAGGTGCCACGTGAGTCAGAAACCCGAGCACATCTCTCCAGAGACTCGTGTTAACAGTTCAGCAAATGTAGGATTCTTCTGAGCCAACAGCTTGTCAGACCCAAATAAGACTTCCACATTTCCATCATTGGAAGCAAAACTCTCAGGAAGTTTTGCAAAGGTCCTTTTTTCCTGCCAGCCTCTCCCTGTTGGTGTTCTGGCCTAGTTTGTAAGTTTGATCAGGCCAGACATGTCCCAGGAGGTGCCAGGGATGTGAGTCCCTGGTTTGAGGGTGAAGAGGAAGGTGAAACTTCGTCCATGTGGATCAAGTCCCTTTTAAGACCCTTCATTTCTGTGATTAAGAACAGATGCCAGCTGGTTTTATTTGGTCTTCTAGACCTGGGCCTGCAGCTGTAGAGATTCAGCAGCAGAGGAAGAGCAGGGAGAAGAAGAGAATGTGGCAACAAAGATGATGAAGGGACTGGAGCACTTTTGTTACGAGGTCAAGCTGAGAGAGTTGGACGTGTTCAGTCTCAAATAAAGTGACTGAGAGGGAACCTCATCAGTGTCCAGCAATATCTGGACACTGGGAGGTCAGAGGATGGACCAGGCTCTGCTCCATGGGGCCCAGCAATAGGAGAAGAAGAACAAGCAGAAACTGATGTCCAGGAAGTTCCACCTGGACATGAGGAAAAAACTTCTTCCCTGTGCAGTGACCGAGCACTGAACAGATTGTCCAGAGAGGATGTGGAGTTTCCCTCTCTGGAGATATTCCAGAACTGTCTGGACACAATCCTGTGCCATGTGCTCTGGGATGGCCCTGCTTGAGCAGGAAGGTGGCACCAGATGACCCCACTATGGTCCCTTCCAGCCTGACCCATTCTGTGATTCTGTGAGAAAAGACCCCCATTCTAAGGCAGACAGTGGCTGCTGGCAGAAGAAGTCCCTTGCTGAGTTCTGGGGAAGCCTCAGCAAAGCCCCACTGCTTGGCAGGTGAGAAGAACCTTGAGCAAATCTGTGGAAGGTCCAAGAAAGCCTGAGTTTCATGAGGAAACACTTGAAACCCCTTTTTCCCCTACCTGGGAGTAGCCTTGGAGTCCTCTGCAGACAGATCCTGCCTTGTCTTGCCCAGAGAAGCTGTGGCTGCTCCATCCCTGGAAGTGCCCAAGGCCAGACTGGACAGGGCTTGGAGCAACCTGGGACAGTGGAAGGTGTCCCTGCCCATGGCAGGGGGTTGGAATGAGGTGATCTTTAAGGTCCATTCCAACCCAAACCATTCCATGATTCTGTGATCCCTGCAGAGTGACAAAACCACCGGGAAGCCAGAGCTGGTCGGCAGGACCCCCGTGGCTGGGATTATTTGGGGTGACATCTGCCAGCAGCGTGGATGAGCCCATGTTCCCCAAAAACCGCAGCAATCTCTGCAGGTCCCTCCTGTCCTGCATCCACCCCTGCGCTCCCTGCTGCCATCCTCATCCTTCCAGAGCCGATTTCCTCTGGTTTTGTCTGCTTTGGAGCCGGGAGAGGGCAGCAATGCTCGCGGCAGACACAGCGCTGTCCCCGCTCCTCTCTGGGTGTCTGGAGGTGAAATCCCAGCTCCCTGGTCACTCTCGGATGGGCAGCGCTGTACAGAGATGCCTCTGGCACTTCGGGCTCAGGAAAATCCATGAGCAAACCTTTTTTATTGCGAAGGGAAACTTGGCTTTGTCTTGGCTTGCACGGGGCTGTGATTTAAAACCCTGTCCATCATCCCAGCCGAGCATCCTCTCCCTTTGTTCTCACGCAGATAAGACTCTTGGTACTTTTAAGCAAGTGGTTTTGACTTAATTGCACTTTTTGATGAACACTTAAAGTCCTCCACGGCTTAGAAAATTAAAGAAATGAACACCCTTTCTCCCCTCAGCCTCAAGTAATAAATGAAAAAATAAGAGGGATTTCTGAAATAAAGGCTTTCTCTCAATAAGCACTGAGTAGAGGGAGCCTGCATCGAGTGTGGACACGTCAAAAGATCTCAAGATAAGAAAGATTTATTTTTTTTTACAGCCAGGACAATCAAAAACTGGAACAACCTTACCAGGATGTGGTGGAGTCCCCAGGTCTGAAGGTTTTCGAGCCCCATCCCTGGAAGTGTTCAAGGCCAGGCTGGATGGGACTTAGAGCAACCTGTGTCCCTGCCCATGGCAGGGGGTAGAACCAGATGAGCTTTAAGATCCCTTCCAACCCAAACCATTCCATGAATCCATGAAGATGGAATTGGACAAAGTGTTGGACAATCTCACCAAGGATCCCTTCTCCCATGGGAAATGAGAGCTGTGGCCTCCTCTACTTAAAGATCTCACTTGCTAGACATGGGATGGGGATATAAAATCCTGGAGATGTCCTCCTGGATGAGTGACCTTTCATGAAGGAGCTCTCCTCAAGGTGCCTGACCTTGAAGTGAAGTTCTGCCCTTTTTCTTAGCAGGTGCTGGCTTCCCCAGTCCTCCAAAATCTCCTTCTGAGTCCATGCATTGTAGGGTCTGACAAGCCCCTGTCCTGGCTGGAAGCCCTTGTTTAGATAAAGGGAACTGCAGCATCTCCAGACGTGGGGTCAGACAGGCCCCTGCCCTGGCAGGGAGGCCTGGAGATAAGGAGGTAGCACAATCTCCCTCCAGGCCCCTCTTTGTGAAAGAGAGAGCCTTTTGGTTACGGCGAGAGAAGACAGACCCATGATCCTCCAGGAAACTCTATGTAAAATACCCTAGTACCCATTGGTTTCTCACCCTTTCACACCCACCTCTGTACCCCTATAAAAGAGACCCCTCTGCCCCGAGTCAGGGAGGATCCATCTCTGGTCACCCCTTCGCGGAAGATGGAAGAATAAAGCGACTTCTGTGGAACCACCAGAAGGACCTCTCCTCTCTCTGTCCGGGCCTGGCCAGGGGGGTTTGCCTTGCAGAGCAGAGCTGAAATCACTCCCTGAATCACTGACAGCTGATGGCTGCTGAGCCAGGCACCTCTGCAGGCACCCCCGGCCGAGGGCTGAGAGAAGCCACGACCCCCTGGGAGACGGTTCCTCACGGGATCACCTCTGCAGAGGGTTCCTCACAGGATCACCTCTCCAGACGGTTCCTCACGGGATCACCTCTCCAGATGGTTCCTGACGGGATCACCTCTCCAGACGGTTCCTCACGGGATCACCTCTGCAGAGGGTTCCTCACGGGATCCCCTCTGCAGATGGTTCCTCACGGGATCCCCTCTGCAGATGGTTCCTCACGGGATCACCTCTCCAGATGGTTCCTCACGGGATCACCTCTCCAGACGGTTCCTCACGGGATCACCTCTCCAGATGGTTCCTCACGGGATCACCTCTCCAGACGGTTCCTCACGGGATCACCTCTCCGGGTCCGCTACGGCTTCTTGGGTCTGAGTCTCAGACCCCGACCAGCCGTCCGGGAGAACCCTCAGCTTTATTACTTTAATGCATTATCTGCCAGGATGAGGAAATGAGACTTTCCTGCCCCTTCTCCTTTCCCAAGCCAGGATGAGCCAAAGCATTGTTTCTTTTAACGATGGAGCAAGAGAGATCCACAGGCACAAAACCTGAGCTGTGGAGCTGTGCCAGTGCAAAGGCAGACAAGGTGAGAGGGAAATGGCAAATGCCTCATTGATTTCAAAACTGCTACACGATCCTGCCTGGGAGTCTGTGAAGCTGTTAAAAAAAAACCCTTAGAAGGACACAGTGTTGATGGGGAGTTGGCAGCTTCCTTTATGCCGGCTGTTTATTCTCATACAAAGCCATCCAAATGTGGAATGTTTACCCAATGGAAACCCCTTGGCATTGTGTTTCCCACTCTGAGCCTCACACAGCTCATTCCTCACCAGCTGGAGCTCTGCAAAACACCTTTCTTACTCACCGGTGCCACCCACACCCAGATGCCACCAGGTCTGGAGGAGCTCGAGGAACAGGGATAAACCAGGATGTCTTTTAAGCCAACACAGAAGCCCCTGACTTGCCCTCCCACTCTTTTTCTGCATTTCTGCCTTTAAATGTATAAAAGACACGAGGTACTTCACTTTGGTGGCAGGTTGATACTCAATTCCTTGGAGTTTGATTCCCTTCTCTGCCACTGATGTCTCCTGGGGCAAAGGGTCATTGTCATTAAGGCCACATCCCTGTGATGGTCTGTGGTCACACAGGGCTTTGCATCCATCAAAAGCACCAAGGCTGTGAATTTGTAGTGCCAAAATCTCCTCTCTATAACACAGCCCATTAAGCCAGGCTCAAGACTAAAAGCTTTCCATCAGCAAGGAACGTGGGCAGAAGCAGCTGATAATTATAGACATCTTGCAACTTTTCCCTTAGAAGCTCAGGAAATTCTTCAGCAGGATGAAGTTAAAAGGATACTGACGTGTTCCTCAGTAATGATACAGTTATAAGAGTCCCATGTAAAATCCTCTAAAATGGGGTTTTATAGAGAATTATAGAATCATAGAAAGGTTTGAGTTGGAAGGGACCTTGAATGCTCAGAGCCCTCTCCCCCTCTGCCTTGGGTTCCCTTCTCTAAATTTCACCTCTCTTCTCCTGAGAAGACCCTCATGAAGACCCTCACCACTTCCCAGGACCATGGTAACAACCACCAAACCTACTTAAAATATCCCAGGATCCAGACTGGTTTGGGTTGGAAGAAATCTTAAGGATCCAGTTCCAACCCCACAGCACCTGTTGCATAAAGGGTGAAATTTACTTTGCTTGTCTTTCTCAGATATATTTTGTGAGCCACTCCTGCTGCTCTGGAAGGTTTCCCACTTACCTCAATTTCCCTTTCTCTTGGAATAAAATCTCCTCTCTTTTCAATTGAAACTGAATTCCCTCAGCCCTGTTTCTGGACCCTTGCAAAGTCCTGCTGCTCCCATTTCCACCTTCAAAGGGAACAAATGACCTTGCTCAGATCCTCTCTGGGGAGTTTGCACTGAGCTTTGGAGGAGGGGAAAACCTCTCTGCTGCACACAGCCATCAGCTCATGCATATGCCACTGTCAATTCATCTAAAGTCTGTTGGACAAATTCCAGCACTCTGCAGGGAAAGAAAAAAAAATACATAGAGGAAGAAAAAGAAAGGAGCTGGCAGAGGTAAGCGGATATGCCAGAAATTGTTTTATCTTTTTTTTTAATTCTGATTCTTGGGGTTCTTTGGGGTCTTTTCTTCCTTCATTAAGCTGGTTTTTGTTACCGCACTGGTTTGGCCCACCCCAAGCTAATTGTTAACCTTTTAACTAATTGTTAACTTAATGATAAGTGAGGATAGAGAGAACTCTGAACCTTATCACGGAATTATTAAGGTTGGAAAAGCCCTCTGAGATCACAGAGACCCATCACTAACCCGGCACCGTGCTCACCACCAAGCCATATCCCTGAGCCACATCCACACACCTCTGAGCACTTCCAGGGATTGGTGACTCCAGCACTTCCCTGGGCAGCCCATCCCAATGCTTGACCACCCTTTTGCTAAGGACATTTTTCCTAATATCCCATCTGAACCATTCCTGATGCAATTTTAGGCCATTTCCTCTTGTCTTATCCCTTGCACTTGAGAGAAGAGACCGACCCCAACCGGGCTGCCCCGTCCGGTCAGTTCTGGAGTTCAGGCTGTTCTTTGCTTCCCAGAGGAGAGTCCTGGATGTGCAAGGAAATGCTCCACACACTTAAGAGGACACACATGACGGAAAGCAGTTTCCCAGGAATTTCAGGATGAAAAGCAACAGATTCCAGGCGTCAGGATGGCCGAGCGGTCTATAGGCGCTGCGTTCAGGTCGCAGTCTCCCCTGGAGGCGTGGGTTCGAATCCCACTCCTGACAGCTTCTTTGCTGGCCAGGGCCATCCCACAGGGAATTCTGCTGCTTCCCTGTGTAAGACATTCCTGGGGGTGTCCCTGCTCCGGTCCAGCCCGATTATCACCCTATTGATTGTTCAGGTTGGCAGTGATGAAGTTGAAAGGTTTCCTTCTCACTAATTTACACCTGGCTCAAGGGGAGTTTTATTTTCCACTGGATAAACACCTGGCTTAGGTGGAATTTTGGCTTTTCTGGTGTTTTACAGGCACTGGGGCTGCTGGTGACAGGTGGGTGTGAAATGGGAAAAAGGGTGAGCCCACAAGTTGTGGGGTTGGTTGTGAGGGCTTTAAACCAGCTTTGAAGGGGAAGGGGATAAACCCAGGCGTGCTGGGTGAGCCAAGGGGCACCATGCCAGTGCTGGGATTGAAATCCATGTGCTTCTTGGCATGGAAGGCTCTACAGAGGGATCTGGACAAGCTGGATCAATGGGCTAAACGTTCAAAAAATGAGTAAATGTGGCACTTTGTAACACAATTCAGTGGCCATGGTGGCATTCGATCAAACACTGGATATGATGATCTTGGTGTCTTTGCCAAACCTATCAATTTTATGATTCTCACACCCAGAAATCCTCTTCAAACCTAGACAAGACAAGGCATAAACCACACGAAACAAAGCAGCAGCTGCAGCAGTTAAACCCAGAACAATCTTTTTTATTGCACAGTTTTTTCCTAATGCCTGTGAGGCTTCATGCTGCAAATTCTTCGAGATGATGTCTTTTATTGAGAGTGTTTTAAACAGCCCTTCAGTGTTTGGGTACTGCTGGCAATGGAAATATCCTCATCTGTCAGAGCAGGAACTCTCAGCAGTAACTGCTCCACTCTTCTTTCACAAGAATTTTTTGGTCCTATCTTATCACCATTGCAATCAAATCCTGGCTCCTGGATTTCTTCCCATCATTCGTTTTCAAAACCAGTAGCAAGTTCTTGACATCACTTATACCTTCCAGGCAAAGAGGGGAGTCCAGCAACCAAAGGTGCATAAAAAGAGCAGGAAAACTGGTTTGGCTTGAAAAGTGAAGAAATTGGACGAAATGAACCATCCCATCTTTACTTTCTCAATAAAAACAACGCAGCAGCACTTTGTGCAGTCTCAGGTGTGCACCTTCCTCTGAATATCATTACCAAAGGACCTTTTCTGCTGAGGGCAAGGGGAAAAAAAGAGTGCAGAGCTGATGTCAGGGCAGTGATGAATTTCAAGATTTAAGTTAAAAAATAAAGTCTTCCTTTGAGACAGACGTGGAAGGAAAGACTTGGCTGCTGCAAGAGCCCAAGTCCAACTGAGAATATAAAACCATGAAAGTTTCCATGTCATGGCCAGAGTTGGTGACTCCACCACTCTTTTGATGTTTAACCACTCCTCCATTGAATATTTTTTTCCTGCTATCAAACCTGAACCTCCCCTGGAGCAACTTGAGGCCGTCTCCCCTTGTCCTGTCATTAATTGTGTGGGAGAAAAGGTCAAGCCTTGTCTCTAATTAGAATATCTGTGTGCAACATCTTTCCCAAAATCAGATGTTCTGGTGCAATCAGCAATGAGATGCTTCCCCCAAAACTGCTGCTGGACAGGAAGGATTGAGTGTTTTGTGTGATTGAGTGATTTGAGTGTTCATTCAGCACATTAGAATATCAAGGAAGTGTTGGTAAACTGCAGAGGATGGTGAAGAACAAGTCCAAGTATTTCAGAAGTCAGCAGGGAGATGAGATTAAAAGGAAACAATGAGTGCAATTTGTCTAATCCCTGACTAAGGGGACCAGAACTGTCTGCAGGCATTTGCAAAATGTAAAACCAACAAAGAGTGAGAAAAATTGCCTTTGAGTGGAACAAAGAGTGTTATTAGGAGCAGTGGGAAGTGAAAGAAAATACAGCCTGAACTGCTTGGAATTCAATGCATTCTGCTGTAGACATTCCTATTATGTAACATTTGTATTAAAAACTTCATCTTTCCAGAAATATCTGGGGTTTTACAGAATAACTGATGATAATTCATCAGCTTTTGTTGTTGTTGTTTTTTAATGGAAACAATAAAAAAAAATAGTTCTGGCTTTTAATGATGGACTCGAAAAGAAACACCATCTGTAGGTTAATTTTTAATAAACAGGATTATATAATAAAAGACTTTTGGTCTAGATTTACTCTGCTTCCTGGGTTCTTGGAAAGACAGGAAGACACCAAAATCTCCTCTGGACACACTGAGTCCAATTTAGAGACACTTCAGAAACAGGACCATGAAGGAGAAACACTGGGAAGTTGTTGGTAGAGAAGGAAATGGGTTGAATTCCCCAGGAAAACTTTCACTGCAAGAGAAAGACACCAACCCCAAAATTTGTTCAGTGCCTTCCAGACTTTAAATTTATATATATGTGCACACACATAGGGAACTGGCACTTTTCATACGGAATTTTGTAGGAAATGAATATCCTACTCCCCAAATCCTGCTTGCAGAAGCCAAATGGCGGGGGAGATATTTCTTTTCTGATCTCATGACGTGTAAGATCCTCCCCACAAAATGATGCAACCCCGGAGGAATTCTGAAGCTCTTGAGGAAAATTAGCTCCATAAATAGGCAGGTAGGTGGATAAACAGAGAGACAGGAAAACGGAATTTGCTTGTTCCAAGAACTTTTAAGTGAACATCAACTTGTAATGTTTCACAGAAAAAGCTGCTCCTTTTCTGATGAGCTTCAACATTTGAATTCACAGGAATTTTCTGGTTTTCCTGAAGCCAGACTAATCCCAGCAGCTGATCCCTGCAACATGGCCAGCACTTTGACTGGTATCCAAATATTCTGGAGCAGGGATGCCCTCTCGGCCGAGGCCCTTCAGGACAGCCTGGAGACGAGTGAAGTTCAGTTCATGGCCTGGTTTTCCCCTTTCAAATGGCCCAGCAGAATGTGGCATGAACATGATCTGCTTTCAGACATTGGGCATTGAGATAATACTCGAGAATGTCTTTCCCAGGCTGAATATCCTGAGCTGGGAGGGATCCACAAGGATCGTCGAGTCCAGCTCCTGGTCTTGGACATCCCAACAATCCCACCCTGTGTCTGAGAGCATTGTCCAAACACTTCTTAAGCTCTGGACCACTTCATTCCAGTATCCAACCAGCTCTAAGTGAAAAACTTTTCCTAATTTCCAACCTAAAACTCCCCTGGCACAACTTCAGGCCATTCCCTCGGGTCTGATTGTTGGAACTGATACCAAGTTTAAAATTTTTTTATAGAAGTTTAGTCAGGGGTTTTGTTTGCCTTTGCCCTGGAGGGAGGGAATTGAAGTTTCTTTTCAAAAGATTGTTTTACCAGGTGAGGCCTGATGAGCTGAACATCTCAACAGACTGGGGGTAGCACAGGAGATACACAAAAGATAATGACCCTTAATGACCATTAACAAACATCAGTTCCAGACATCACCCCTGGCATGGTCTGAGAGCCCTGGCCTGGGAAAAGAGAGATAAAAGAACCGAANTCTGAGAGCCCTGGCCTGGGAAAAGAGAGATAAAAGAACCGAAGAATGAGAACCTAATTAGCATCAGAGGTAAAGAAATCTGTATCCAATAGGAACCCAGATACTAAGAACTGAATTACTTGGGACCAATGAGCACTGAACCAATGAATTTCTATGAGTTTTAACTGTAGAAATATGTGAAAAATTGACTAAAATTCATGTGTAATGGAAGGATTTTCTCTTCACAACCTGGGCAATGTGTGGATGGAATAATTTCTGTGGCACATCCTGGCCAGAATAAATAATGCTTTGATTGTCTAACACTAAAGAATGTGGTTGGAGAGTTTTTTTGGTTTTCCTGCAGTTTCGGTGACACTATCACTGATCACCAGAGAGAAGAGTGCTGCCTCTCCACCACACATGTAGTCCCATCCTATGGTCTGATGTAATCTCATAGGGCTGCCAGAAGTGATCCTTCTTTTTCCCTGGAAATTGTGTTTTCCAAAGGGACAGCCAGAGTTCTATGTTTGAACAGGAAGGATTTGGTGAGGGGGGCAGGAAGACACCCCAGATTTTAGGTGTACAGTTGTCCAAGCAATTAAGGGGAGCTCACAAGGGCTGCTCCAGCCTCGGGGCCTTATGGGAGGCTCCGTGGTGGGATCCAGACAAATCATCACCCACACACCCTGCCTAATTACTGTTCTTTGCCCAATTAACACATACCAATCCTCTAAGCGAAAGCAAAACATCTGCACCCACTGAAAGGAAGGCCCTGAGCTGAATCCAGAACGTGTCTCCTCTTTCCAGCAGGAAATCTCTGCTGGTTGGAGCTGTGCTTCCCTGCTGGAGCTGGCAACAAACACACAAAAATCGTGTTTCAGCTCCTGCAGACCCCTGAAACACAGGCAGGAGCTGACAAAGGAAAGTCAAAGGGGTTCCAGTCCCAAGGTTTATTCCATGCCTGGCTTAATTGCTTATAATTTACATGGGAAAAGCAATAATTTCCCTTTTCTTTCTCAGTTGCACTCCAGTATTAAGAATCCAACTGCATTTCCCCCCTTTCAATCATCGGGCCCAACCATTATTTTGACAGGGCTTTTTTCAGTCTGGTTTTGCTATTACTGCACAGTGGATGGTTTATATTGTTAATTAGCATCTATTAAGGCTGTTATTCCATTCAAGCCTTGATGAATGGAGATGGAAAGAAATAAGGCATCAGAATAAATCAGAGCAGGAGAAACTGAGTTCTCCTTCGGGAAATTTCTCTGAGTTGAACGTGCCTGGATGTGTGCACTGGAATTTTATATGTACACCTTGTATCATTGGTGTTATGGCTCTTAAACTTCTTGTCCAAGGTCTGAATACCTTAAACCAGAAGAGTTTTCAGTCTGGGTGATCTGGGAACAGCTTCTTGTCTCCAGGATCCAATGAGAAACTGAAGATAATCAGGAGAAATAAAAGCACTGGGGAAAAAAAATATGAGTAACATAAAATCAGGGTTTAAAACCCTTAAGTTCAGTGGTTTTCCAAACCTGAGGTGTTAATGGTCCTTGATAAAAGTTATAGAAGGTCTACTGGGCAATGATATCCCTGGAAAACAAAAATTTTACAACCTGTGGAAATGGGAGGGGCAAAGGAAAGACCCTTTTGCTTCCTTGTGTTGTTGGGGAGCTGAATCTTGGAAAGAGCAAAGGTCAGTGATTCTGAAATGATGATTATTACAGAGAAGAGAGGAATGCAAGTGATGTCACTGCTGAAGAGAGTGTGATTTCCAGGGATAACCCAGCAGGTGGACTCTGAGAAGCCCCAGACAGAGCCCAAGACTCTGACTGACCCTTGTAGTTCTGATACAGAAATCTTTCCCCAGGAAAAAATATGAATCAAAGCTTCTTTTTAACAAGGCATTTAAAAAGAAAACCAGAGGAAACATCCTGCCCCTTTAATTTCCCAGCCTTTCCTTCACCCAAGACCCCCATTTTTTGGATGTAGAGTGGCACAGGCATCTTTCTCATTCCATATGAGCTGGCAGAAACCCCAGCAGGTCTTTAGATAAGCATTCACACAGAAGAAACCCCTCCTGATATTCCATCCCACAGGGAAAAATCAATTCCAGCCCTTATCCTGTGTCTTTTCTTTCTTCCTGTGACCTCTTTGTGGGATACATCAAAACCAAGTCTGCCTCCAAACCCCATGCAGTGAGGTTTCCTGCCTTTATTTGGACAAAACATTTCCATGTTTTCCCATGGAAGAAGACTCCATATGTGGTGTAAGCTGGCAAAGCTGCAAAAATCCTGGCGGGATGGACCAACAAATATGAGCTCTGGAGCTGGGATTGAGTTCCCTGTGTCTGAGATCTCCATGTAATTCCATCTGCAGAAGAAATCAATAAAAGAGAGTTGATGGGAAAAAAAAACAAACCTGGAAGGGGGAATCAAAGCCCATCTGGAATTAAATCTGGTGAGGGACATGAAGGGCAGCAAGTTTTCTGCAGGAATATTAGCAGCAAAAGGAAGAATCAGGAAAATGTGGGGCTGCTGCTCAGCAGGGTGGGAATTCTGGTGGCAAAGAACACAGAAATTGCCCAAGTACTCTTAATTGAAGTCTTTGCTGATGAGATCAGCCTTCAGAAATCCCAGTTTCCTGGACCAGAGCAAGGAAGATTTGTCCTCAGGGGAGGAGGATCCAGTCAGGGAACACTAAGACAAAATAGACTTATGGAATGCATGGATGAGGATAGGATGGATCCGTAGGAACTGATGGCATTGCAAGGTCACCCTCATTTGTCTTTGAAAGGTCCTGGTGACCATGGAAGTTCCCAGGAGCAGAAGGAGGCAAATGCCACTCCTGCCTTCAAGAAGGACAGAAAAGCTATTCAGGACAGGGAGTTCCTTGGGAAGATGATGGAGCAACTAATCTCGGAAATCATTTTGGAATGTGTGTTCAGTTCTTTGAATTTCAGTGAGGGAACTTAATGGTTATTGGGGGCAATGCCTGTGGAAAGCTGGAATTGGTGGTGTGCTGAGATCCCTGGCTTTGGGCTCTCTGCTTGTCTGGGTCTCTTCACACTCTTTGCAAACTGCTCTGAGCAGGAACAATCTGTTCCTTCAGTCCTTAACTGCAGAGGGATTTTGCTCCAGGTCTGGATCCTACCACAGCTTAAATGTTAAACATTCCAGACCAGAATTGTTTGGATGGATTGTTGACACCAAGGGCTGGAAAAACTGAATTTAAAAGGGTGGAATGACCCACTGGAGAGGCCCTTTTTATGAGGAATGCAGATGGATCTCAGACAGCCCCACCTAAATCATGGACAATGCTCTTAGGTACGTGGTGATTCTCAGAGTTACCCAGTGCTGGGCCAGGCTGATCCTTGTAGGTCCCTTCCAACTCAGAATATTCCATGATTTGGTGATTCTGTGACATCTGAAGTCATTGCTGTCTCTGCTGACAGGTCTCCAGCTGGCACATGGATGAGGACAGCAGGACCATCAGGAGGTGTTTGCATCTGGACCCAAATCCCTCCAGTCTCACATTCCCACATTCCTCTCTCAAGGACTGCAAACCACAGCCCAGAGATCCTGGTGAAGACAGGCAGGCAGAGCAGGAGGTCATTTTTGCACATAACCTGCTCCAAGGATGTTCTTGCAGCCCATTCCTCAGGGTCTGATCCACCCCAAAGTATTTTTGAGCTGGATTTAGACAGGATGACCTGACTGTCCTCTGTGTGTGTGGCTGTTGCCTTTTCTGTGTGTTTTCCCTGTAGTTTTTGAACTTGTCTGAATCAAAACCCCTCTGGCAAAAGAGCAGAGATCTCAAAGGTTCTCATGGGTTATTTTTCCACAAGATTCAAAATCAACAAGACAAAAGTCTGATGGGAAATAAACTTCATTAACTCTGATACTCATGGTGCCATTGTTTTACTCTCTTTATTAACTCACAAAAAGGTGAGTACCATTATTTTCCTCTTCAAATAAGGATAACAAATATTATTTTACACACTGCCAGGCAAAGGATAGAAGAGAAAATCTCTGCCCACTTATGTTGTTTTATTCAATGCACGACTAAAATCATATTTCCTTTCATAGAAAATCTTTATCCTGAGATAACGACAAGTCTCTGCTCTCTTTTTGGAAGTCCTGATAGAAACATAACTTATATCGAGGGTAATGCATAGGTTTATGAATCTAATAATTGATAGTTTGAAGGTCTGAATGTTTGGAAGATCAGTGTTGTCCAACCTGTGGTGTGTCAAGCATGAGGTATTCTGCAAAAACATGAAAAAACCCATCAGTGGATAAGATTCTGCTTGGCAGTGGATCAGCCAAAATACAAAACAGTAAATGAATAGTTAAATGTTATGCTCCTTTTTAGGTGTCTAAAACCCAAAAGGCACTGCAGCAACACTACAAAAACAACAGCAAAAATGGTACTAGAAAAATAGCTGGAGTGATGTTCAAAAAGGTTATGAGTCCCTGGTGTGAAAGTGCAGTTGTTGTGTTCCTTTTTTCACGGTGTTTATGATTCTTAGGAAGTTTTGGGCAGAGAAGTTGGGAGAAAAACAATTTGTTTGAGTAATTTTCTGCTGAACACTCTGACCAAGGAACCATCCACTTCCAACTGTGCATTGGAGACAGAGATAAAACAGGAAGGACCTGGCCAGGTGGGAAAGTCCAGAATAAGCAGAAATGAGGAAACTCACAGCAAATGTGTGACAAAGCCTCATGAAACGTAGAAGAAAAGAGACTTTTCCCTAGGGATCCCAAAAATGCAGTTTTGTTGCAGAAAATACTGGAAGCTGACAGACTAATGATGGGAGAAATGGATCTGTTTTATAAGACAATGATCAAAAGATATCTTGGTTTTCAAACCCAGTTTGGTTTTTACTCATTTTCTCCAGCAGATCCAATGACCTTTCTTTAAACAACACATTTATGAAACCAGAGTTCAGCGCTGCAAACCTTTAGAGTAACAAAGAAAACTCAATGAGGATTTTTTTGTGCTCACTTTATTTCAAAATTTGGAAAAATCCACTTCAAAGTGCTCTCTGGCTCCAGGACCCATCACATTGGCACTGAAGGGCCTTTCCAAACCCTTCCAAATCTTGTCACCAGTTCCTTGCTCAACTGGACCAGTCTCATGCTCTGAGATATTATCAGGATGAGTGATATCTCTTTATTTCTCTTTAAACCAAATGTACCAGGTCTGTTCTTTATAACTATGATCCAAGGGGCAAAGCAGGAGCTGTTCAGGCTTTTTAATAAGTGGCAGGATAAGAATCCAACTTTTTCTATCCCAATAATAATTCTTAGAATTAGGGAGTGGGGAAAACCCCAGAATAGAGGGAGAAACCTTCAGGGGCAGTGTTGATAGAGATCCTGAAAATTCATGGAATAATAAAACAGTTGGAGTTGGAAGGGACCTGAAAGATTTTCTCATTACAGCCCCTGGGACACCTTCCATTAAACCTGTTTGCTCAAGGAAAAAAGTGTTTGAGAGTTTATTTATATAAATAACCCCATGGATCCCCACCATTTCAATAGCTCAGTACATTTGTGTTCACTCTTAATTGGTAATTTTGTGAGCTTTGCTTCTCCTTTTTTTAGTTTCTTTTGTGTTGCAGTAGATGCTCATCTGTTCCATGCTCCTGAGACACCAGGAGGTGGATTCTCTGCTTGGTTCCTGCAGTATTTTAGAGGCAGACTTACATTGCTTCCTTCCTTCCTTCCTTC
>VYXG01008677.1:1006-17595 GCA_013397235.1 Lanius ludovicianus
TGGGTAAATATGGACCAGGAATATGGGTGAAAATGGGTCCAAAATATGGGTGAAACTGGGTAAATATGGACCAGGAATATGGGTGAAAATGGGTAAATGTGGGCCAGGAACATGGGTGAAAATGGGTCCAAAATATGGGTGAAAATGGGTAAATATGGACCAGGAATACGGGTGAAAATGGGTAAAAATGGGCCAGGGAAATGGATGAAAATGGGTAAATATGGATCAGGAATATGGGTAAAAATGGGTAAATGTGGGCCAGGATTATGGGTGAAAATGGGTGAATATGGGCCAGGAACATGGGTGAAAATGGGTCCAAAATATGGGTAAATAGGAATATGGGTAAAAATGGATAAATATGGGTAAATAGGGGTCAGGAATATGGGTAAAAATGGGTAAAAATATGGATAAAAATGGGTAAATGGGGGTTAAGACCATGGGTAAATATGGGCAAAAATGGATAACTATGGGTAAAAACGGGTAAATGTGGGGAGCAGCCACCAGCCCTCTGAGATATTTTGGAAGATCCTCTTCAGGTATCACCTGGCACCTTTGAGCAGGGAAATCGGTCAGGGAGCTGGACTGGCTCTCCCCTTGCCATGCCCCATTTTCCATGGGCACGAACCGAGCCCTGAGCCAGCTGCAGAGACCGAGCCGGACGGGCAGAAAAGTGAGGTTTTTAACCCCAAACAAATGCAGAGCTGTGTGTGCTCCCACCAGCGCCAGGCAGATCCACCCCCCAGCTGCCCCCATAAAAATGAGGGGTTTAGATCAGTTCCCCTCCTCCTGGCACCCCTCCCTCACCAGCTCCACAGCCTGGGCGGAGAGAAAATCCTGGGAATTTCATCCAGGTGCAAACCCAGAACTAAAGTGCAGCTGAGGAGGAGGAGGAGGAGGAGGAGGAGGAGGAGGCCTTTCAGTGCTCTGCCTCCGGCTCCTCCAGGGCTCCATAAAACTTCCTGGCCCATCAGCAGCTCTCTGAATTCCCAGCAAATCTCCCCATTGCCATGGAACAGCCCCAGCCATTCCCAGGCAGGAGCCCAGATGCTGGGGAGCCGGTGGGAAGGGCTGGCCTTGCGTGTTTTGTGTGTGTTTACAGGGGTTTTACGACTGTTTCAGGGAAAATAATGACCAGAATCCTTTCCAGTGCTGGATGAGCTGGGCTGCAGTCCCTGGGACAAAACCAGTTTTATTTCCCTTTCTCAGGGGGCTGAAGTGATAAAAGCCATGGGGTGCAGGGCCACCAATTCTCCCCAGTCCTCAGGGTTTACAGAGACCTCAAAGCCACTCCTGGCAGGGCCCAGGTGCCACCACCCTTGAGAAGAACCCTGGGACAAAACCCCACAGTGTCCTGCCCAAACTGGGCTGGGTGAGGGTTTGGGCTGTGCACGAGGAGGTTTGTGGCCACAACAGGCAGCACAGAAGCCAAAACCATACACAGGAGACACTTTAACAGGAGGAACACCATCTTCCATAGGGAAAACACCAACTTCCAGAGGGAAAACACCAACTTCCATAGGGGAAACACCAAGTTCCACAGGGGAAACACCAAGTTCCATAGGGGAAACACCAAGTTCCATAGGGGAAACACCTCCTTCCATAGGGGAAACTCCACTTTCCATAGGGGAAACACCTCCTTCCATAGGGGAAACTCCTCCTTCCATAGGGGAAACACCTCCTTCTTTAGGGAAAATACCAAATTCCATAGGGGAAACTCCACCTTCCATAGGGGAAACTCCTCCTTCCATAGGGGAAACTCCTCCTTCTTTAGGGAAAATACCAAATTCCATAGGGGAAACTCCACCTTCCATAGGGGAAACACCAAGTTCCATAGGGGAAACACCAAGTTCCATAGGGGAAACACCAAGTTCCATAGGGGAAACTCCTCCTTCCATGGGGGAAACTCCTCCTTCCATGGGGGAAACATTTCCATAGGAGAGACACCAACTTCATAGGACAAACATTCCTATAGGAGAAACACCAGCTTCCATAGGGGAAACTCCACCTTCCATAGGGGAAACTCCACCTTCCATAGGGGAAACTCCTCCTTCCATAGGAGAGACACCAACTTCTATTGTGAAAAAACATCAAATTTTATAGGGAAAACACCACCTTCCATAGGGAAAACATCTCCATAGGAGAAACAGCACCTTCCACAGGAGGAACACCTCCTTCCATAGGAGAAACGCCACCTTCCATAGGGAAAACTCCAACTTCCATTGTGGAAAAACATCAAATTCTATAGGGAAAACAGCGCCTTCCACAGGAGGAACACCTCCTTCTGTAGGAGAAATGCCACCTTCCATAGGGGATTCATCTCCATAGTTAAAGCATCACCTTCCATAGGGAAAACAGCAGCTTCTCTAGGAAAACATCCCCCTCCACAGAAGAAACACCTTCCCATCCTCTCACCCCTCAGCCACCGCCCCCTCGAGCTTCCTTGGCAGGTTTCTCACCCCAAAGGTTTCCCCGAGCACAGCGAGTGCTGGGCATGGAGAGGAGCAGCACACGGCGCTGCTGGGACAGAGCCGAGCGCTCCGGCTGAGCCACAGGAGGGGGGAACAAAGCCAGACCCCCCCAAGTTCTGTTACAGCTCAGACGATTCGCAATTTCCAGAAATAAAAATTTTTTAAAAGTAGCATTGGGCAAACAGTTACTGGTGTGGAGAGAAACGAATCCTGCAGGACCAGCGGCTGTGTCAGCACACGGAGCGCGAGATTTGGGGAAAAATCCATGTTCTCCCATCCCAAAGCCCGAGGCTGGGAGTTTCCAGCAGCCATCAGCGCCTGGGTTTATCTTTTAGAGCAGCAGGGCAGGGGACACGAGGTGCTGCCGGCCTCTCGGCCGGCCCAAACCAGGAGCAGAGGAATATTCCCATCCTGCTGGCTCCAGAACACATTTCAATCCCATTCTCCTGCACACACATCCCATACCAAATTCTTAATTAAAAATCATCAGCTTTTAGAACTGGGGGGGGGTGGACAGAGCAGAAGCACCCTGAGTTTTGGTTACCTTTCCCCTGTCAGGTCAGACATTCCCAAGTTCTCTCTCGAGGAAGCCTCAAGGGGCTGTTTACATAAAACAAATATTTTCTTTCACGTGCTGCCCACCCTCAGTTCGCACAACTCATCGGGGGAAACTTTTCTTGCAGATCCTTTCCTGAACGCTCAGGCAAAAGCCCCACAAATATCCTGCGTGCACAGCCCGAACAGAAATATGTACCACTTAAACACGCCGAAATATAAACACAAACTTCCAGACAAAGGGCTAATCCCTGCCCTCGGAGGCTCCCACAGCCGGAGGAGCTGGATCATCCTGAGGAGGGCTGGATTTGGCCCTTGGAGAGGCCACTGCAGTCCCTGCTGCAAGCCCGGGCTTGGGAACACGGCACAAAACCTGGCCAGAGCCGCGGGCAGGTACCGCAAGGGGCTGCGGATGCCTCCACCTGCCTCCAACACCGGGAAAAACTCGGGCTTCCCGAAGGACAAACCGCGCAGGATGATCCCCGACTGCTACAGCCAAATAAAACCAAGCCGGAGGAGGCAAAAAAACCCCAACCCCGGTGCTTTGTGATCCAGCCACCAGCAGGGACCTCGCTGCTGGAATGAGCCGTGGAATCTTATTTTATTTTCCAATGTGAACATTTCCATCCAGGCTGTAGCATCAGGGAGCAGCCGCAGGCAGCGGGGAGGGAAGCGATGGAAGCGGCGCAGGCCCCGGGCTCCGGCTGCCGGCGGGGCCCCGGGAGGACGCGGCTCCCCCCCGGAGCAACACGTCCCCAAGCCCNCTTCGGGGAGGAAAAATGGAATCTGGCCGGCCGGCTGGGCACCCGCAGCCGGAGAGGGAGGGAGGGACGGAGGGAAGGAAGGAAGGAAGGAAGGGCGAGAAAAAATCGCAAAGATCCACGCAGAGAACAACAGCAAAAAAACAGCGACAAAAGCCCCCGTGCCTACCTTTGCCGGGGGCCAGCGGGCAGATCTCGGAGCGTTTGGGGTCGGTGGCTGTTCCCTTCTTTATGAAATGTTCGGCTCAGCCGGTGCTATTTGCATTCTTTCATTAGCACCTGTTTCAAGTAAGGAAGGAGAAAGCTCATTGCGAGATCAGCTTCCTCTCCGAATAAATTATTAAAAAATTAGAAAAAAAAAAAAAAAAGAATAGGGAGAGATGCACGCTGCCAAATAATAATAACGCTAATCAAAATCAAAAAAATACCACATGGATATTAAAGCCCAAAGTAGGCAGTTTAATAATGGGAGGTCTTGCAGGTTGTGAGCATGCTCCAGCCGGAACAAATCCTTCCTCTGTTATTCCTCTGAATAAAAATAAACCACGATCAAGAAACCCAAACGGAAGCTTCCTCCTAGAATCCCTGCTGCTGAAAAATATGTAATAAATTCAGCCCGAAGACGCAGAGTCTAATCAGCAGCTGTTTTCTGGATCCAAAGCCAGCCAAAGCCTCTCTTGTCTTTTCCCACTATGAGTCGAGGCCTTTTTGAAAAGGGTTTTAACCTTTTAAAGACACAGCGCACCAATTATCACTTCTGGAGGACTGTCACTCACGGCGCAGGGAAATTAATAAAGCGGCAGCGGTGGCACAGCGGGAGCACGGGGAGGTGTGGTTTGCCCTGCCAGGGTTGCCTCGGGGATATTATTGTATGATTATTATTTTTAATCGGACCCCCTCCCCTCTGGGGAAATAATAATAATAATAATAATAATAATAATAATAAAGTGCGAAGGTTCAGTTTCATTCTAGAAATGGGGAAATGTGCTTAAAGAGCTGTCAAAAGGCACAGTGAGATCTCAGGAACATGGAACAAGGTAGCTAATGCTCTGGAGTGAATGTCTATCAACTTCTTTTGTGGCTTTATGTGTCCTTGTCAATGGTAATGTGGCAGAATAGGATGAGTCATGTACAGGGACAGATGGCAACAACGAGTTGGTTAAGGTCAGAAGAAGAATGTCCTTGCAAGGGGGTTATATTATTTCTTTAATTTGTCCAGTTAAGTCTTGTAGGTGCATGAATTATGGAGGAACACACCCTCCAAAACAAGCTAGCAGGATTTAGGGAAACTCTTCCAGGATATACATAAATAAACCCTTCCCACAGAAACATTAATCCATCCTATAGCAAGAGTGTAAGAAGGACAAAGTACAGCAACAATTCCTGTGAAATTCTGTAGGGCTTTTCCTTCTGAAGTTATAGCCTGTTCTCAGTGAACNGGGCAGAGGGCGCGGGGAGTGCGGGGAGAAGGGGTTTGGGTGCTCGCAGAGGGTTCTGTGCCCCTCTGGCTCGGCTCCGGAGGGACGGGGCTGCCAGCAGCTTGACCTTGAGCCGAGCGGGTGCGGTGGCTGCCAGCGAGGAGCGTTTTCCGGCCGGGGGAGACCGGGCACTTCTGCTCCGCTCCGGGAGCCGCCTGCCCGGGCACAGCGCAGGTACCGGGGCTGCTCGGAGGGATGAGCCCCGAGAAATGCAGCATTCCTGCGGTTTCCATCCATTTTCAAGGCTTTTTGTTTTTTTTTTTTGCAGCTTGTCCCTTACTTCCAGACCTTTCTAAGATGTATCAGTATTTTCTTTATCTTTTCAATAGCTGAGAGAGCTGGGATTTGGAAATAGGGGTTGTCTGAAGCTACCCTGGCAGTGTCCAAGGCCAGGCTGGACGGGGCTTGGAGCAGCCTGGGATGATGGAAGGTGTCCCTGCCCATGGGATGGAACAGGATGGGCTTTAAGGTCCCTCCCAAGCCCAACCAGTCTGGGATCCTGGAATTCCATCCCCAGCTCAAGCGCGAACACAGCCCAAGACTTCTCCTGATCTGATCATTTTCCTTCTCCAAACAGGTGAGAAAAAAAATAAATCCAGAAAGCCTTTGGGAACGAAGCAATGGAGCGGCAGAACGGAATAATCCTGAGGAAAACCGGGATCTCCCCCCCCTGCAAACCCCTGGCAATGGAAAATGAACACATCCAGAGACGATGGAAAATGTTCTCCTGAGGAACAGCAGAGCTGCCTCTGCCTGATGAGCTCTCCCAGAGTGGAAGGAACAGGGGAAACACGACAGCCAAAAGCCAACATTTATTTCCTGGCTGCTTACATGAGGACATAAAAAAAAACTTGCATTGTCACAGAAACTAAAGAGGATTTGATGCAGCATTTGTGGCACAAATCAGCTTAGGGAACCTGCGGTTCTCTGCTCACTGGGAAAAAACTCCCTGGGAAATGGGCAACAGATTGGGAGGAAGAGTGAAAAGCTCCAAAGCTTCCTTCTCTGGCCATGTGAGGAGCAGCCTGGAGCCCAAAGCTCATCAGCAAGGGGATGCTCCTGCAAGGTGAGCCTGGTGATCACCACTGCCACCATCTCCAGTGGCCCCCAGGTCCAGGCAGGGCTCTGGCACAGCAGAAGGCGTCACCACTGTGTGTCACTGTAGGCATTGAAACCAGAGAGGAGAAATGAGAGAACTGGGCTGCTGAGCAAAAAACCCCACCGAGAAAAAATAAAAAACCCACAGAGCTCCTCACCTTCTCTTGCTCTCTCAGATTCCAAGAGGAATCCAAAACCAGACATCCCACCATCTCCCCCTGGGCTTCACTGGTGATCCAAGGGTGTGCAAGGATGGGGAGGCACCATCCAGGAGAGCCTGGGGGCAGCCGATGGAGATGTTGGGGTGGTGTCACCACATTGGCATCGGGCTCCCACCAATGCCACCCACGGGAGCCCAGACCCCAGGTGCCACCAGGATCAAGGCCTTGGTGGCCTTCACGGGCCTCGCTGCCCACAGCCACAAGTGACAAAAAGAGCTGGGCAGAGTTCGTGGAAGTGCCTGGAAATATTTGGACTGTTACTTCTGTGCTCCAGAGTTACCATCTGCCACCAAAGGATGGGTAAACCACAACAAACTCAAGTTTCAGATTAGAAAACCGGGAGTTTAGGAGAGTTTTTCCTGTTGGGTTTTCCCTGAGCCCACCGCCGTTTCAGATCGGACACATCTTTGCCCAGCTAACTAAAAACCAGTAGAAAACCCCACAACCTGCCCTTAGGAGATGAAGAATGTCCCAGCACAGGGGGGCCAGCTGGAAAAGCTTTGCTGCAGTCCCTGCACTGCCATATTTGGTCCCTCAGCGTCTGTCTGTCGGTGACATTGAGGGACAGCCATCAAGTCCTCACACTCGGTGCAGCTGAGATATCAATGCCTCCTCTCTGCTCTCTCCCTGCCCATTCTGCTGCTCCTCAGGGTGACTTCTGGGGCTCTCCAGCACTCCCTGTTTCACTGGGGCTTTGGATGATCTCAGCTGGCAGGAGGGGAGAGAGGACAGGGAGCAGCTCCTTCCCAAGGAATGATTTCTCCAGGTCCAACACCACGATTTGGGGTTTGCTGGATCCCACCACAATTCCAATCTGATCCCAGCCCCAAACCTGGCTCAGCTGTCGGCTGGGCTTTGCTCATGGCTTGATTTCCCTGTCCCTTTATTCGAATCCTTGTCCTCACCCAAGCACCGCTCTCTAATTCCTCCCTTATCCCCCTGCAGCATCCCCATTAAACCGACCACAGACAACGACCTCAAACCATTCCGAGCAGGAAGCGTCGTAATCTGCCCTGCATTAGAGGTCTAAAAAAACCCTGCCTAATGTTCCAGGAGCCTCAAGCTGTTAAGCCACCACTTAACTCCGGTAATTCACCAGGAAGCCTCTCCAGTGGCACGGCCACCGAGTTGTTTTCATTTTCTAATAACGAGCACGTGACCCCGGCGTTTAATGAGTTCCCGAAATAACCCGACCGAAAGGCAAAATCCGAGAGGTTTGGCTGCCCAGGGAGGGAGAAAAAATCATAATTAAAATAGTGAATGGGCAGAAGAATGAAATAAAGGCCGGGGTGATTACAAAATGGTTTAGATGGAGTAGGGAGGGAGTTGCTTTCCTTCTTCCAAGGGGGTTAAACGTGAAAGGAGCCCGCCAGCCTTGCTGGGGCTCTCCATCCTCTTCCCACTTCTCAGCAGGACTTCTGATCCATCACCTTGGGTCCAACACAGGGATGATGGAAAAGGAGGAGCAGGAAAATCGTTGACTTTGGAAGCACTTCTCCCTGTGAACATCAGAGCACGTCCCAGATGTTGACTGTGTTATTCCAGAATTGTCTGTTCACATCTGCAAGTGGAGGGATGGGGGGGATAAATGGTGTGGAGAGAGAAGGAAAAGCATTTACAGGTCTGTGGGCTCCCTGCTGCAGGGAGGATGGATAACCATGGCCCCTCTTCCTCCTCATCCTGCACCGTCAGGAATTCTGATCCCTCACCTTGGGTCCAACACAGGGAGGATTTAAAGAAAAGACCAGGAAAATCTTTGACTTTGGAACCACCTCCCCCTGTGAACATCAGAGCACGTCAAAGCATTTACAGGTCTGTGGGCTCCCTGCTGCAGGGAGGATGGATAACCATGGCCCCTCTTCCTCCTCATCCTGCACCGTCAGGAATTCTGATCCCTCACCTTGGGTCCAACACAGGGAGGATTTAAAGAAAAGACCAGGAAAATCTTTGACTTTGGAACCACCTCCCCCTGTGAACATCAGAGCACGTCCCAGATGTGAATCATGTTCTTCCTCATTGTGTTATTCCCAAATTGTCTCATTCCAAAGTGCATCGATGGATCAGAATTCCTTAAATTCCTTAAATGGTGTGGAGAGAGAAGGAAAAGCATTTACAGGTCTGTGGGCTCCCTGCTGCAGGGAGGATGGATAACCATGGCCCCTCTTCCTCCTCATCCTGCACCGTCAGGAATTCTGATCCCTCACCTTGGGCCCAACACAGGGAGGATTTAAAGGAAGGACCAGGAAAATTGCTGACTTTGGGAGCACTTTTGCCTGAGAACATCAAAGCACATCCCAGATGTTGCTGAGGCCTCCTTGTGTCGTTCTAGAATTGGTCCAAAAGTCCAGGTGGATCCTCACCAGGCTGGGGAAGAGAATCCTCACTGAGGTTGGGAAGAGGATCCTCATCAAGGCTGGGAAGAGAATCGTCACCAGGGTTGGGAAGAGGATCCTCACTGAGTTTGGGAAGAGGCTCCTCACTGAGGTTGGGAAGAGGATCCTCACTGAGTTTGGGAAGAGGATCCTCACCAAAGCTGGGAAGAGGATCCTCATGAAGTTGGGAAGAGGATCCTCACCAGGGTTGGGNCCTGCTGCAGGGAGGATGGATAACCATGGTCCCTCTTCCTCCTCATCCTGCACCGTCAGGAATTCTGATCCCTCACCTTGGGCCCAACACAGGGAGGATTTAAAGGAAGGACCAGGAAAATTGCTGACTTTGGGAGCACTTTTGCCTGAGAACATCAAAGCACATCCCAGATGTTGCTGAGGCCTCCTTGTGTCGTTCTAGAATTGGTCCAAAAGTCCAGGTGGATCCTCACCAGGCTGGGGAAGAGAATCCTCACTGAGGTTGGGAAGAGGATCCTCCCCAAGGCTGGAAATCTGGGATACAAAACCTCTCCCCTCCCCCCGACCTTGGGCACTTGGCAGTGGCCCAGCAATGATCTCGGTCCCACCGAGGTTTGGGAGTATCCAGGTGCCTCCACCAGGAAGGACGGGGGGAAAATTTGGAGTCCATCAGTAACCCCAAATCCAGGAGTTTGGGGAGTGGAGCTGCAGGTCAGAATTCCACCCTGAAGATGATCCCTGGCCTGGGTTTTGCCCTGATCCCACCCCAGGCTGGGCCTGCAGGAATAGAGAATGAGCTCAGCAGCTGCAGGTGGGAGCTCCAAAACTGGATTGGAAAAAGTTGAATAAACGCTGAGCTGGGAGGTTTGAGCAGAAATATTGATTATTTACACCAAAAAACTCCATTGGACATTCTATGGACCAAACCCTGGGACGGCTCCACAGAAGCTCCAGTGCCCAAAGCTTCTCCAGAGCTGTGCTGGGACCAGCACAGGCACTGGGCCTCATCTCCATCCCACTGATGGATTTGGGATCAACATCTGATCCCAGGACACCCTCCCTGCACAGCCAGGCCTGCCTTAGAACTCCCTGAGTTTCATTTTCATATTTAATTACTTCCACACGTTTCATTTACTGGGGTTTGGGGATTTTTTGGGTTGTTTTTTTAATTGATTGGTCAAATGGATTTTATTGGGGATTTTTTTTTAAACAGTAGAAAAGAAGAGATAAGAAAACTTGTGGTTGTTCTTTTTTTAGCTTAAAACCTGCCCAAAGATTTCATTTCAAATCAGGCTGGGGGAAAGCAAATTACACTTTGGCCAAAGGCCAAGCCCTGAATTTCTAATTAATTGAATCAAACTTTTTCACGGTGGAACCCTTGATAATTCCTCTCAGCAATTTCCCTGGAAAGGCAGTCAGGGAGAGCCCTGCACCAAATCAGCCAGAAAAAAGCTGGGAGTTCAAAGGATTTGTTCTCATTAACCCTGGAGAAAATGAGCTCAGCTGGGAGCTGAGTGGCAGCCGCAGGTAGGAGCTCCAAAAATGGATTTTAAAAGGTTGAATAAACACTGAGCTGGGAGATTTGAGCAGAAATATTGATTATTTACACCAAAAATATGCATTTGACATTGATACCAAGCAGTGAGTGGCACACAGGAGAATTGAAGCGTGGAAGAATTTGGATCTCTATTAAACCAACTGATTAAAACTGGAATTAATAGCCCAACTTACCTAAAACCGGGCCTATTTTTATCAGTTGCAGCAGCTGGTCCAGTGGAAGACGTGGCCAGTCCTTAGGAACTCCTTTAATTCCTTGGGATGGGATAAGAAAATCCCCAAACCTCTGGAGCACACCAGGAACTGACATTCAGAATAAATGATGGAAATTCCTGTTATTCCTGATTTTTAGCAGGGAATAACTGTTTGATTCCCACCTAAACAGCTGCTGGGGAAGCAGAAATTAGGGAAATTAATGGAAATATCCATTGTTGGATTAATTAATTGGTTAAAGAGCTGGAGAGCATCGCCCTCAGGGAACTGAGAGGGGCCTGACTGGGCCCCTGAGGGGGAGAAATTCTCTGCCCTGTCCTGGAGAGGTCCCACTGCTCCTCCTGTTCCCCAAAATCACCCCAGAGCACCCATTCCATCGGATTTTGGGGCAGGTTTGGTTCTGTCCCAGGATCCTCCAGCTGGAATCTGTCTCAGTGGTGCTGTTTGATGTAACAATAGAATATTTTCTTTTACTTCCCCTTTTTCCTCATCAAGGGGGGGATCCTCAGAGTTTCCAGGCAGGGAGAGCCTCTCCCAGCAGTGCTGGCAGGGCACAATTCCCAATTTCAGAAGGATGGGATGGAGAATCAGCCCCAAGAGGGGCCTGGGGTGAAAAGAGAGAGCAGGAATTTAAAAATTTGCCCCCCCTCAAGGACATTCCCAGTCCCAGGTGCCTCATGTAAATTATGAATTCTTCACATTTATCGACTAAATCAAGAATAAAACCAGAAAATGGTAAAATACACCTTGGATTCAAGGGAAAATATCTTATTAAAACAAGCCCAAAACCTCTGTTTAGATGAGTTTAAGGATGGGAAGAGAGAGGAGGAATTTCTTTAGTGTTGGGTGTAAAATTAGCAGGAATTGGCATTTTGGAAAAAGAGGAGGAGGTGGAAAATGATGAAGGAAATCTCCAGACTAAGTGGAATAAAGCTCTCTCAGAAGGTGAAGGAAATGAGCAGAGAAAAAGCAAAGAAAGGCAAAGAGAAAGGACTGGGGAACAGTGTTATAAAAATCACAAAGTGAATTAGAGACTGCAAGGAAATATAAAGCAGAAAAGGAAAATAGGAAAAGAAAAGGAAAAAAGGAGAAGGAAAAGGAAAAAAGGAAAAGGAAAAGGAAAAAAGGAAAANGACTGGGGAACAGTGTTATAAAAATCACAAAGTGAATTAGAGACTGCAAGGAAATATAAAGCAGAAAAGGAAAATAGGAAAAGAAAAGGAAAAAAGGAGAAGGAAAAGGAAAAAAGGAAAAGAAAAAGTAAAAAGGAAAATAAAAGGAAAAGGAAAAAAGGAAAGGGGGAAAGGGGAAAAGGGAAAAGGGGAAAGGGGAAAGGGGAAAGGAAACAAGACTGGTAATAGAGAGCTGAAGTCAGTCCTGTTTAAACCTATCCAGGTGAATTATGGATTAAAAAAACCCTAAAAAGCATGGAGAAAACAAAAAAAATTCCAACGAGATTGTCAGGAATAAACATCCCCCTCGACATGGGAAGCAACCGGGCTGTGGGAGCCAACGCCAAGCCAAGCCTAAACCAACCCCAAACCTGCAGCCAGGACAGACCAGCTGCTCCTGAGCCCAGATTTCCCTCGGGGAGGGATCCAGGGGATGGATCCGGGGGTAGGGGAAGCCTGGAAGCCGATCCGGCAGCCGCTCCTCTCCCGCCCGGCCGGAGATGAGCAAGGCCCGGCACAGTTTGGTTTAGCAGGAACAGAGCAACACGACTGGGAAACCTCCCAGGGGAGCCTGCACAGCTCCCTTTCTGTCCAGCACTTGTTCTTCCCCATAACATCCTGCTTGGAGCAGCAAAACACCCCAGCTGAATTCCCAACGGTGTCCAAGCAGCACCCAGGAGGGATCTCGGAGCTCTGTGGAGTTTGGCGTTCATTGGAGTTTCACTTCTGCCAACACGGAGTCACCTGGAATCTTATTTTTCCCCCCTTATCTCAATTTCTGACGGATTTTTGCAGCTCCTAAGTCTGGTCCAGCTCTGGATTCACTGAGAAAGTCCCATTTAACTGTTCCAGCAGGGGCAGCTCCGATCTCTGCTCTGGGACAGGGACAGCACCCAGGGAGCGGCTGGAGCTGGGCCAGGGCAGGCTCAGGCTGAGATCAGGGAAATGTTGTTCCCCCAGAGGGTGCTGGCACTGCCCAGGCTCCCCAGGGAATGGGCACGGCCCCGAGGCTGCCAGAGCTCCAGGAGCGTTTGGGCAGCGCTGCCAGGGATGCCCAGGGGGGGATTGTTGGGGTCCAGGAGCTGGATCAATGATCCCTGTGGATATTCCAACTCAGGATATCCCACGATTCTGTAATTCCAGGAAACCCCTCTGGCACCTCCCAGCTCTGCCTGCCCTGTGTTCCCTGTGTTGACAGCAACAGGAAAGAAAACATTCCCGAAATTCAGCATTAAAAGAGAAACAATGGGAAGAGCTTTTCCCTCCCCCTGCCGTATTCCCAGGCCCATCCCACTCTGGCCATGCTCAGCTCTCCCAGCTGCAGGTGTTGATTCTGCATCCCAGAGAAGTCCATCCCATCCCTGGCAGTGCCCAAGGCCAGGCTGGATGGGGCTGGCACAGCCTGGGACAGTGGGAGATGTCCCTGCCCACGGCAGAGGTGGAACAGGAGGAGTTTTCCAACTCAAACCATTCTGATTCCATGATTTCAACAGGATTTCTGAAATAATTAATTAACACACACCTAATTTGCATGATTGAGTCCTGAGAATGGGAAGTTCCCAGGGCAGAGGGGCCACAGCCCCAGATGGACCTCACAACAAAACAACCCCTCATAACCCCATCAAAATCCCCCCAAAAAGGAATAAAATCCAGCAGGATGTTCCCATCTCCAAAAGGAGAGGATTTCACTTCCCAGCACTGGCAATGTTTCCTTTTCCCCCCGAACTGCACCAACTTCTCCAGAGGATCCGTCACCCCAGAGGAAAAGGGAACCGTCCCTCTGACCTTCTGCAAAAAGGGAAAAACGCCCCAGGGCAGGGCTTTTTTCTGGGTTGTTTTTGTTCTTGAAAGAGAAACCTTTCACTGTTCAATAAATCAAACACGGGCAGGGGGCGGGTGCGGCCGTCTGTCCATAAACCCACACAAGGAAGGCACGAGTCTCACAGGTACCTCAGGAGTTTTATCAAGGCAAACTCGATCCAGAAATTGGAAAAATAGGGTTGGGAATTCACAGGGTTTCTATGAGGAAAACCAGCCAGGAGTGGGCGAAAGATGAGCTGGCAGGATGGCTGCAAAATTCACCAGGAGCACGTGGGCAAATCTTTCCCAGGGCCCTGCCCCGGCTGTTTGTGGGCTTCATTCAGGTGCCTTCCTCCCCTTCCCAGCCCAAACCGTTTCCCTGGAGTTCCTCTGCTGGGAAATTGGAAATATGAACGGGGAGAAACTCTCAGGAGGGTTGGGATGGATCCTGGGGAAAGGCAGTCTGGGGCTGAGCAGCACCCCCGGGGCTGCCAGAGCTCCCAGCAGAGGAGCCCTTTCATGTCTCAGGAAGCCACATTTTCATTTTAATAAAATATTGGCGATTCCCAAAGAGGTTTCCCATCCAAATATTGCCCCAACCAGGTTGAAACCCCAAGGAAATGCTGCAGTGTCCAAGGATCCCCGAGGCTGCCAGAGCTCCAGGAGCGTTTGGACAGCACTGCCAGCGATGCCCAGGGTGGGATTGTCGGGGTCCAGGAGCTGCCCTGGATCCCTGTGGATACCTCCCCACTCAGGACATCCCACAAATCCATAACAACAAAGTTTTAAAGTCACAAGAGCTCGGTGAGGAGCAAAAACCCCTCCCCGAGGTGCTCCAAGGCCTGACTGCAGCTCCAGAGGATCTGGGAGTTCCCCCTGCACATTCCCACACTAAAATATTCATTTTCCCCCTGCTGTTCCTTTGGGTCCCGCCCTTTGCAGGGCTCTGCCCGTGGTTTGCCGCTCTCCAAACACCAAATTGGGAAGTTTTAATTAGCAGCAGCTCTGCTCCCCGAGTGCCCAAAGCTGCCTGCGGTGGCTCTGGGGAGAGAAGCTCGGAATTCTCCGTGGAAAGGCAGGAAAAACATGAGGAATGAGGAGGAAAGGAGACGTGGCAGTGCTGCCTGATGGGGAGCTGCTGAAAAGGTCCCTATTTTTTAAATAAGTGAGTTTAAATTCCTCCTAATGCTGGAATTACCTGAATCTCTAAAGGGAGGGGGTTGTCTCCCGTGGTGGGAGCGCAGCTCGCTGCTGCTCCGGGTAAAAATAGCAATTCCTGGTGCCAAGAATAGCTGGAGGCAGCAGCTGATCCCTGTCACCTGCCCAGGGTGTCCCTGCACCACGGCGTCCTTCCAGCAGCAGGGACAGCTGAGCATGGGGGAAACGACCCAAAAAATGCAGCAAAACAACCCCAAAGGATGCAGGAAAATGTCCCAAAAAGATGCAGGAAAATGACCCAATAAATGCAGGAAAATGACCAAAAAATGAAGGAAAACCACCCCAAAAGATGCAGGAAAACTATCCAAAAACATGCAGGAAAATGACCAAAAAATGAAGGAAAACAACCCCAAAAGATGCAGGAAAACTCTCCAAAAAGATGCAGGGAAATGACCCAAAAAAAGATGCAGGAAAATGACTCAATAAATGCAGGAAAATGACCAAAAATGCAGGAAAACAACCCCAAAAGATGCAGGAAAATGCCCCAAAAAAGATGCAGGAAAATGACGCAATAAATACAGGAAAATGACCAAAAAAAATATGCAGGAAAATGACCAAAAAATGAAGGAAAACAACCCCAAAAGATGCAGGAAAATGACCAAAAAATGAAGGAAAACAACCCCAAAAGATGCAGGAAAATGTCTCAAAAAAAGAAGCAGGGAAATGCCCCCCAAAAAGATGCAGGAAAATGTCCCAAAAAAAGAAGCAGGGAAATGCCCCCCAAAAAGATGCAGGAAAATGACTCAATAAATGCAGGAAAATGACCCAAAAAAAGACGCCGGGAAGTGACCCAATAAATGCAGGACCCCCCAAACCCGCAGGAAGATCCCTTTTTGGGGTGCCGGAGCACAGCCCTGCCCTCCCCTCCCGGAGCTCCCCAAGGATGGGAAATTCTGGGATCTCTTTGCTCATCTCCTCCTCATCCCTGGAATTGTTCAAAGTGGGAAAATCCCTGAGAAAACCCCCGAAAAACGAGCCCTGCAAAGTCCTCCTCTCGTTTCTCTCCAGGGCTGAGCCCCAAAAGTTTCCCCTGGTGAGTTTTGGGGTGGGATGAGGAACAAAAACTCCTTCAAACCCAAAGATTTCTGCTTCTCCCAGCAGGTGGAATCTGCACTGCCCTGGGGGTGCTCAGGGGGTGTCACCGAGCCCAGGGCGAATCCCCGGAGGGGAAAAAATAAAAACAAGGGGAAAAGGAGGCTCTGGATGGGTTTGGGAAGGATTTTTGGAAAGTTTGTCGTTGAAATGGGAGAGAAATGAGGAGCCAACCTCGTTCTGTCAGCCCTGCTGGAGCCGGCAGATGGGGACGGCCTCGAAACACCCGCGTGGAAAGAGGATTTCAAATGTGAAGTTTGGCTTGGGGCAAAAAAATTCAGAGCTCTGGACAAAGGAATGGGAATTTCTGCCGTTAATTCCCGATTTGGGGGCTTGGGGAGGTCGATCTCTGAAGGCAGAGAGCTGTTGGTGTCAGCACGCGGTGGATCACACGGTGGGTTTTCAAATGGGGGAAAGGAGGTGGTGGGATTTATGTTTATATTTATATTTATATTTATATTTATATTTATATTTATATTTATATTTATATTTATATTTATATTGCTAAAGTTATAGTTTTAGTTATAGTTATAGTTATAGTTATATATATTTATATTTATATCTTTATGTTTATGTTCATATTTATACTTATTTATATATTTATAGTATAG
>VYXG01008677.1:18588-28818 GCA_013397235.1 Lanius ludovicianus
CCTTGGGTTTGGGTTCCTTCCTTGGGATCCCCCTTTGGGGTTGGGTTCCTTCCTTGGGATCCCCCCTTGGGGGTGGGGCTCCTTCTTTGGGATCCCCCTTTGGGTTGGGCTCCTTCCTTGGGAATCCCGCTTTGGGTTTGGGTTCCTTCTTTGGGATCCCCCTTTGGGGTTCGGTTCCCCCCTCAGGATCCCTATTNCCCTTGGGGGTGGGGCTCCTTCTTTGGGATCCCCCTTTGGGTTGGGCTCCTTCCTTGGGAATCCCGCTTTGGGTTTGGGTTCCTTCTTTGGGATCCCACTTTGGGGTTGGGTTCCTTCCTTGGGATCCCCATTTGGGGTTGGGTTCCCCCCTCAGGATCCCTATTTGGGGTTGGGCTCCTTCCTTGGGATCCCCCCTTGGGGTTGGGTTCCTTCTTTGGGATCCCCCTTGGGTTTGGGTTCCCCCCTCAGGATCCCCCCTTGGGTTTGGTCTCTTTCTTCCTCTAAGGGAAAGCTGAGCTTAAACTCAAGCTGGAATGTTAAAAAAAGGGAACAAAGCCCTCCCCAGCCTTCAGGAATGATGAATTCCTGATGTTTTTAAGGAAATTGAGGGGAATTTCTCCCTGGAATCCCCGTCTGGGGTCCCACACCACCAAGCCTGGACTAACAAAGCTGCAGCCGACGTTTGATCCCTCAGAACTGGGCAAAATCTCCTCAGACTTTGCCTCAAATCCCCCTTTTAACCTGTGCTGTGCCCAATTTCCCCAAATTCCCACCATTTTTGGATAGAAAAACCAGGATTGGCAGCTCGGGGCTTTTCCCCTGCCCTCTTTTTGAACCCAAACCTGGGTTTTTTCCCATGGAGAAGCCTCGGGACACGAAATGTGATGGGAACATCAGCAAAGATCCTGTTCCAAACTCTGCCTCCTGGCAGGACTTCCAGGGAATTTGGGGCATCAAATTTGGAATTTTTGGGGCATCAAATTTGGAATTTTTGGGGCATTTGGAAGAGGCTCAGCTGGGAGAACCTGCCCCAGCAGGGTGGAGCAGAGGGAATGACCAAACATTAACAGAGGGATTCGTCAAATTAACAGAAATGTTGGAATTTAAAACGAATTGTATTAAAAACTCCTCAATCCTTTTTAAAATACTCATGGAAACCGCTGGACTTTCCATGGGTTTCAGTGTCTGAGGCACCCAAACACAAGGAGGGCTCCCAAGGAAAGATGAGGAATGAGGCCACAGGCGTGGTTTGAACCTTATTCCCCAAATCCCACACCAGGATTTCCCAGGACAAGCCAGGAACCAGCCCAGGGGGGTGAAAATCAGGCCCTGCCTTGCTTTTACCTCAAGGCAACCCAGAAATTCCCCATTTAGGAGAAAAACTTAATGAAAATACTGCAATTTGTAACCTTGCTGTTTAAGCACAGGAAGGAGAGCCTCGGGTTTGATGGATGTCAGGAGGAACAAATTTCCAGGTTCTGTGCAAACCACACAGGAAGTGTTTTCATTTCCAACCTGCTGCATTTCTCCTCAGCTGGAATTAACATTTTTGAACCTCTTTGGGCTCCCAGAAATCTCCCAAACTTTAATTTACCGGGAGGTGTGAGAGAAGGAACGCAGCATTCCCTCTTTTCCTGACACTGGGAGCCTCTCCCTCAGGAATGGGGCCGCAATGATCCATCCCTTTTTTATTTGTGAGCTTTAGGAATGTGTCTTTGTGTTGTTTTTAATTTCTTATTTTTAAAAATGAGATTATTAGGCAACGCCAAGCACCAAAGTCTGGCTGGTGGGAAGTTCTCCATCCAATTCCTCCAATTAATTGGAGCAGTCTGGGATAGTGGGAGATGGAAAGGTTGGAATGGGATAGGATTTAAGGACCTTCCCAACCTAAACCAGTGTGGGATTCTGTGGAATCTTTGCTCCTCATTATTGAGTTGGTGTCATCAATTTAAGGGGTTTGGGGAAAAAAAAAAAGATGGAATAATTCCTGGATACTGATTTGGTCAGCAGGATTTGGAGGCCTTCAGTTGTCACCCTCCCAGCAGCCAGGATTTTTCTGGAATCAACCCAAATTCCCATTTCCACCGGGAAAAGAAACGTCCTCGTGCCATGAAGGGGTTTAGGGACTTATCCCTCTTATCTCTCTTCCAGCCAGAGATAAGGCCCAGGAGTTGTCCAGCCCCATTTCCTTGCACTTCCAGGGATGAATTCCAGGCGTTCACGGCTGTCCCAGCTACTGCTGGATTGTTTTGTTTTTCCCTCCCCTCATCCCAAAAATTCAGCTCTTAATTATAACCCAGCAGCTCCTCACCACCAACCCAGCAATTACAGCGCCTCAAAAATCCCAGAGACCAGGCTTTCCCTTTAAAAACGGGAATGCAAAGTGTCCTGTCCTGCCTTGGGATGATTCCAGGCAGGAGAAGGGGTGGGAAAGCCAAGGGAAGGAGCTGCACACTCACAGCTTCCCCTTCCACCCAGGGAAATCTCAGTTTCATTTCCACTCCCAGCCCAGGCAGGATGGAATTGAGTTTCCTTCCATTTCCCACTGGAATATTTTCCCCCCCTCCTCCCTCCCCGTGGCCAGGACTACGATGGGAACGCTGCGGAACGCGGGCTGGAAGGTGGGCATGTGGGATCAGGGCTTTATGAGGTGCAGCAGAACCACCACAGGGCTGTCCTGCCCGGGGCCTGGCACAATTCCAAGGGCTCCTGGCAGCTGGATTTGCTTTGATGGGATCAGCTTCCCTGCACTGCAGCCAGATTTTCCCAAAAAACGGCACCCCAGCCGTGCCCAGGAGGTCGCAGCGAGGAAATGGGGAGTGGGGCTTTCCCTCCTTTGCAGGGAAAGGGCTGAGCTGGTTTTAATTTAACCCCTTCCCTAAAAACAATCCCTCATCTCTGGAAAACTGGGAATATTTCACGGGAAAGACAGGAAGCAGCTGCAGCTGCTGCCAGCCACACAGAGGAACAGCAGGGAAGGTTTTCCTGCCCCGGAAAAGTGGGAGGCCGAGGGAAGCCCCGATCCAGCTGAGCCGAGGGATGGATGGGGCAGAGGGAGAGCCGGGCGGGAGGGAGCTCCAGCCCCAGGAATTTCCCTGTGGAATTGCAGGAGCTGAGTGGGCTGGAGGTCCTGTCCTGGCAGCACCAGGAATTTTCTGCCTGGGGCATCCCAGCACTTCCCCCTGAGAGCTGCTCCGAGCGCCGGCTGGAGCGGGGAGGGGAGAACTGGGGCTGGAAGGAAATGCTGGAAGGACCCTTCCTGCTCCGGGAATTCCAGGAGCATCTCCCACCATTCTGCTCCAGGAATATCTGGAGCATCTCCCACCATCCTGGACCTTCTGGGAGGACCCATCATGATTCCAGAACTTCCAGGAACATCTCCCACCATCCTGCTCCCAGGAATTCCAGGACCATCTCCCACCATCCTGGACCTTCTGGGAGGACCTATCATGATTCAGAACTTCCAGGAGCATCTCCCTCCATCCTGGACCTTCTGGGAGGACCTATCATGATTCAGAACTTCCAGGAGCATCTCCCTCCATCCTGGACCTTCTGGGAGGACCTATCATGATTCAGAACTTCCAGGAGCATCTCCCTCCATCCTGGACCTTCTGGGAGGACCTATCATGATTCAGAACTTCCAGGAGCATCTCCCTCCATCCTGGACCTTCTGGGAGGACCTATCATGATTCAGAACTTCCAGGAGCATCTCCCTCCATCCTGGACCTTCTGGGAGGACCTATCATGATTCAGAACTTCCAGGAGCATCTCCCTCCATCCTGGACCTTCTGGGAGGACCTATCATGATTCAGAACTTCCAGGAGCATCTCCCTCCATCCTGGACCTTCTGGGAGGACCTATCATGATTCAGAACTTCCAGGAGCATCTCCCTCCATCCTGGACCTTCTGGGAGGACCTATCATGATTCAGAACTTCCAGGAGCATCTCCCTCCATCCTGGACCTTCTGGGAGGACCTATCATGATTCAGAACTTCCAGGAGCATCTCCCTCCATCCTGGACCTTCTGGGAGGACCTATCATGATTCAGAACTTCCAGGAGCATCTCCCTCCATCCTGGACCTTCTGGGAGGACCTATCATGATTCAGAACTTCCAGGAGCATCTCCCTCCATCCTGGACCTTCTGGGAGGACCTATCATGATTCAGAACTTCCAGGAGCATCTCCCTCCATCCTGGACCTTCTGGGAGGACCTATCATGATTCAGAACTTCCAGGAGCATCTCCCTCCATCCTGGACCTTCTGGGAGGACCTATCATGATTCAGAACTTCCAGGAGCATCTCCCTCCATCCTGGACCTTCTGGGAGGACCTATCATGATTCAGAACTTCCAGGAGCATCTCCCTCCATCCTGGACCTTCTGGGAGGACCTATCATGATTCAGAACTTCCAGGAGCATCTCCCTCCATCCTGGACCTTCTGGGAGGACCTATCATGATTCAGAACTTCCAGGAGCATCTCCCTCCATCCTGGACCTTCTGGGAGGACCTATCATGATTCAGAACTTCCAGGAGCATCTCCCTCCATCCTGGACCTTCTGGGAGGACCTATCATGATTCAGAACTTCCAGGAGCATCTCCCTCCATCCTGGACCTTCTGGGAGGACCTATCATGATTCAGAACTTCCAGGAGCATCTCCCTCCATCCTGGACCTTCTGGGAGGACCTATCATGATTCAGAACTTCCAGGAGCATCTCCCTCCATCCTGGACCTTCTGGGAGGACCCATCCTGCTCCAGAACTTCCCGGAGCATCTCCCACCCCTCCGGCTCCTGCTGCTGCCTGGAAAATTCCTTCAGGACTTTATTCCCTGAGGTTTTCTCCAGGGATCTCACCTTCCCCACATCAGGATAATCCAAATTTCACCAAGGGATGTGCTTTGTATCCCCAAAAATTCAGGGAAGAGGGAGAGAAAGACAGGGATGATCCCCAGGAGGCCGAACCTCAGAAATCTGCCCCAGAGATCATTTTCTGATGGAATCCCATGAAGGATTTCATAAAATTCCAGCTTTAAATTGCCCCTGGATTGCCACCAATACCCCTCCACGCCAGATCCAAGCAGCCCAAAATTACTGTCCCAAAAACTTGGGATTTTACGGAATTCTTTGACCAAACTTTGGGTTTCTACCCAAAGGAACCTCACCTGAAATGTGGGAAAAGCAGGAATAAAACCTCAGTTGTGGCTGGCAAAGGATTTCCAGCTTGGACCTCTCCTCTGCTTCCGAAATCCGCTCTCCTTGGAAGTGCAGGAATTCATTTCCCGCGTGACAAACTCTAAATTATCGAATTTGTTCCCTTTTTTCTCTGTTTTTGAGGGGATTGTTGCTCTTTGTTAGCACAACCCCAGGATTTTGTCCCCCAGACCCAAAATTTGGGCAGGAATTCCCTTCCCTGCCCTCGATTTATCCCAGACTCGGAGCAGGAACTGAATGAACTCAGAACGAAAAACCACAAGGAAATTTCATTAAAAAAATGGATTTTTATCTCATTCCTGACGGTCTTTAACTACTGGGGAGATAAGAATAAATTAAATTACCCCGAATTTGGGAGTTTTTGCTACCTGGAGAAGGCAAAATATTCTCAGCAATTGTAACCCAGATTCTCTGAGTCTGTTTGGAGCCCTGATTGATCTATTTATTGATTAATTATATTGATTTATCCTCAAAGGCACAGAATGGCTTCCATTTGCCAAGGTGAAATTGGAAATTGGTTGGATTTCTATTAAAAAAATCATCTTTGTTTGCTTGTCATTTACCGAAATAAAATTTAAAAATGCTGGAAAGACACAAAAAGTGAATTATCAAAGCATATTTTGGGTGTAAAACCAAGCACCTCCAGCACGAGGTGCAGTAAATGGAGTTTGTGAACTGAAACTCCCAGGAAAACATCTGATTTTTCAATATAAATAATAAAAATAAAAATATAACAATAAAAATAGAAATAAAAATTAAAAAATTAAAATAAAAATAGAAATAAAAATAAAAATGAAAACAAAAATAAAAATAAAATTAAATAATAGATATAAATATNTATTATAAATGTCAGTATAGATACCACAAATTTTAATATAAACAATATAAATTTCCATATAAATAATATAAATCTCAATATAAATTTCAACATAAATCTACAATATAAATATAAATTTTGATATAAATAATATAAATTTCAATATAAATAATATGTGCCTCAAGATGCCCATAAAGCTCCTCACAGGAGGCTTAAAATACCTCAAGAATTCAGATATCAAAGCACTGTGGAAATGAGGAGTTAAGGGCCCAATTCCACAGGAATTTACAAAGATTTTTAGGGAAAAAATGGCTTTGAAGGTTTAAATCTGAGGTTCGGGAGGAGTCCGTCCCTCCCCACGTGTCCCCAATTCTGGCTGCAACAAACTCTCCTGGATTTGGAATTCCCCTCCTTGTGCTTGGCTTTGGGTGGAGAAATCCAAACAAAACAAACAAAAACCTCCCCAAATATTCCACGGAAAACAAGAGTGGAAAAAGGTTTGGAACGGGGGCTTTGGAACAAAAAAATATTGGAGATAAAATCAGAGCTTTCCTCGTTTCCTGGGATTTAATCAGAGCTATCCAAATGTCAGGGAATCCTGGAATGGTTTGGGATGGGATGGATCCTAAATCCCATTTATTCCACCCTGGCAGGGACAGCTCCCCCTGTGCCAGGCTGCTCCCAGCCCCAATGGCCAGCCTGGCCTTGGGCACTGCCAGGGATCCAGGGGCAGCCACAGCTGCTCTGGCAATTCCAGCCCAGCCCCTGCCCACCCTGCCAGGGAACAATTCCTTCCCCAAATCCCAGCCAGCCCTGCCCTCTGGCACTGGGAAGCCATTCCCTGGGTGCTGGCCCTGAATCCCTTGTCCCCAGTCCCTCTGCAGCTCTCCTGGAGCCCCTTCAGGCCCTGCCAGGGGCTCGGAGCTCTCCCTGGAGCCTTCTCCTCTCCAGCTGAGCACCCCCAGCTCTCCCAGCCCGGCTCCAGAATCCTGGAATGGTTTGGGGTGGAAGGGACCTTCGATCCCATCCCATTCCCCCTTACGATCCTGGGTGGATCCAGGTCCAGCCTGGCCTTGGGCACTGCCAGGGATCCAGGGGCAGCCACAGCTGCTCTGGCAATTCCAGCCCAGCCCCTGCCAACCCTCCCAGATTCCTTCCCCAAATCCCACCCATCCCTGCTCTCTCCTGGTTTAAATTCCGTGTATTCCAGCAGTCCCTGCCAGTGCTGCAGATAACTCTGATCACTAAAAAAACCCTTTTAAATCCTTCAGCCCCAAACAGGTCCCGTTCCCAGAGCCTCCCACAGATCTTCTTTGAAAAAAAACCCAATGCAAACCCCGACATGGAAGAGAATTCCCAAATTCCCAATGAGACACGGGCTCCCAGCAGGGATTTTGATTCCAGTGATTTTTATTTTATTGTTTTTACGTCTCACTGGAAGCCCCAAATGTTTAGGGGAAGTTTTTTTTCCCACACGGCAGCTGTGGGGTTTCAGCCTCACACATCATCTGTGGCTTCCTGAGGCGTGCCTGGGATTTCTTGGCTGTTTGCACTCCCGATGGATGTCACAAGGGTAGGAGACAGGAAAAGCTGACAAAGGGAATGTCCAGGAATGATTGGGGCGGGGTGGGGCTGGGAGAGGCAGCTATCTGTGGCTTCCTGAGGCGTGCCTGGGATTTCTTGGCTGTTTGCACTCCCGATGGATGTCACAAGGGTAGGAGACAGGAAAAGCTGACAAAGGGAATGTCCAGGAATGATTGGGGCGGGGTGGGGCTGGGAGAGGCAGCTCTGCTCTTCCAGCTCCACAATAATTCCAGCTGGGAAGTGAATCCTGGACATCCCGAGGGGCAGAGCCAAGAGGAACCTTCCAGAGGGGGAAATGTGGGATGAAGGAATCAGGAATCATCCCAAGCGTTTTTGTTTCAGCCCAGGAGTGAATCCTGGACCTCCNAGAGGAACCTTCCAGAGGGGGAAATGTGGGATGAAGGAATCAGGAATCATCCCAAGCCTGGGGTTTCCAGCCCAGGAGTGAATCCTGGACCTCCTGAGGGGCAGAGCCAAGAGGAACCTTCCAGAGGGGGAAATGTGGGATGAAGGAATCAGGAATCATCCCAAGCCTGGGGTTTCCAGCCCAGGAGTGAATCCTGGACCTCCCGAGGGGCAGAGCCAAGAGGAACCTTCCAGAGGAACCTTCCAGAGGGGGAAATGTGGGAATCATCCCAAGCCTGGGGTTTCACCTCCCAGACCAGGGATTTCTTGGCTGTTGCCACAAGGATGGGACGCAGGAAAAGTTCCTGAGGGAGATATCCAGGAACAGTTAGGGCAGGGTGGGGCTGGGAGAGGCAGCTCCACGGTAATTCCAGACGGGAACCAAATCCTGGACATCCCAAGGGGCAGAGCCAAGAGGAACCTTCCAGAGGGAGAAATGTGGGGTGAGGGAATCACCTCGAGCCTGGGGTTTCACCTCCCAGCCCGGGAGCAGCAGCCTGGATCCCCAAATTAGCAATTCCCCCCGGCCCCACATCCATTGGATCCCCATCCCTGAAAAGGGAGCGGGAATGGCAGGAAGGAGCCCTGTGCTCTGGCTCGCAGCCAGCAGTGCCACTCTTCCCCTAACGAGCCAGGCGGTTGACTCAAAATTGGCATAAAAATACCCAGATTTGCATAAATCCCGGGGCAGGCCACGCTCAGCTCATCCCTTCCCTTGGGAAACCTCCTCCTCCTGTGCAAGGAATAAATCCCAGGTAACCCCTGGCATTCCAGCGGGAACCTCGACTTTCCAGCAGCCACGAGGAGAACAAAGAGGGAGGAAGGAGGGGGCTCCTGAGTGCAGTTTTTGGTCATTGTTAACCGAGAGCAAAAGGAGCAGCAGGAATTCTGACCCCAAATCGGGGCTGGGAGCCCGGACGGGGCTGGTGGGATGAGGTCCCACTCCTGAGATCCCAATTTTCTGCAGCATCCAGGACCTCGTGCAACAGCCTGGAAATTTGGTAGGGACAAAACAAGAAACCCAGGAACAGATGTCGAAGGAGAGAGAAGGGGGGGAGGGATCTGTTCGGACTTGTGAGAGCAAAGAAAGCGAAGTTATGCAAATCACTGCTCCGTTCCTGACAAAAAATCCCAAATCACTGCTCCATTCCTGACAAAAAGTCCCCAAATCACTGCTCCATTCCCGACAGAAACTCCAAATCCAGACAAAAAAATCCCAAATCACTGCTCCATTCCTGACAAAAAGTCCCCAAATCGCTGCTCCATTCCTGACAAAAAATCCCAAATCACTGCTCCATTCCTGACAAAAAGTCCCCAAATCGCTGCTCCATTCCTGACAAAAAATCCCAAATCACTGCTCCATTCCTGACAAAAAGTCCCCAAATCGCTGCTCCATTCCTGACAAAAAATCCCAAATCACTGCTCCATTCCTGACAAAAAGTCCCCAAATCGCTGCTCCATTCCTGACAAAAAATCCCAAATCACTGCTCCATTCCTGACAAAAAGTCCCCAAATCGCTGCTCCATTCCTGACAAAAAATCCCAAATCACTGCTCCATTCCTGACAAAAAGTCCCCAAATCGCTGCTCCATTCCTGACAAAAAATCCCAAATCACTGCTCCATTCCTGACAAAAAGTCCCCAAATCGCTGCTCCATTCCTGACAAAAAATCCCAAATCACTGCTCCATTCCCGACAGAAACTCCAAATCCAGACAAAAAAATCCCAAATCGCTGCTCCATTCCTGACAAAAAGTCCCCAAATCGCTGCTCCATTCCTGACAAAAAATCCCAAATCACTGCTCCATTCCTGACAAAAAGTCCCCAAATCGCTGCTCCATTCCTGACAAAAAATCCCAAATCACTGCTCCATTCCCGACAGAAACTCCAAATCCAGACAAAAAAATCCCAAATCGCTGCTCCATTCCCGACAGAAACTGCACTCCCAAGGTGTGGGCTGAGGGATGGAGGAAAACAAAGAGTTCCTTTGGATTCGTGGATGAAGCTGGAGGGGAGGCCAGCGGGAGCTTGGCCGGCACCGCGCGGGGCACACCCTGCTCCTCTCATCCCATCTTTCCTTGGGATTCGGGCCCGTCTCAGGAAAGCCGGGCCATCCAGAGGCTGATCCCAGTCTGGGCCAAGGAATAAACTTTAAGGTTTTGGCTAAATTGCCGCCAGGATTGTTCCATGAACACTGCAAAGGGTTTTCCATAGCAAGGAAAACCCAACATCCATGGAA
>VYXG01008677.1:37847-50411 GCA_013397235.1 Lanius ludovicianus
TTTAATTTAATTTTATTTTATTTTATTTTATATAGTTAACAGTTAATATTTAATATCTGTTTCACAGTTGTTTGCATCCAGCCCTGCTCTGCTGTCAGCTCCTTGTCCCGGGGTGCGGGGCCAGCAGAGCCCAGTCCTTGCCCAGGTCCCAGCCGAGGGCTGGGCTGGGTTTCCCTGCTGTGCCCTCCCTCCCCCGTGTCCAAGGGGTGCTGTTATTCCCTGGATGCTCCACAGCTCTGTCCCCACGGAGAGTTTTTCTCTGTCTCTGATATTTTTCTGTGATTTTTTCTCCTCCCTCCTGCCCTGAAATGGCCGAGGAGCCCCCCGCTGCCGGCCCCTTGTGGGGGCACCTGCCAGTGTTTGTGCCTGGGGGCCTCTGATGCCCCTGAGCAGACAAATAAAGAGAATTTTGGGTGCTTTTGCACTCTGGGAGAGCTGAAATGATCAGAATTCCCATTTCCAGTCCCTGAAGGTCAGGATGGAGATGCTGTTGGGGGATGGCCTCTTGGTGACCTTCCCTACAAATGAAACACTCCCAGGTCCTGGTTGACCATCTCCATTTATTTTAGCATTTCTATTTTAATATTTTTAAATTTTATCATTTTATATTAATTTATTTTATCATCTTCATTTATTTTATCATCTTCGTTTATTGCCTTTTCTTCCTAAAACACTTTGAAATGAGGAAGTGTTAACTAATATTTGGATTTCCCTTCTTCTGGCCATGCAGGCTCCCACTAAAACCCTCAAGATCCTTTCCTTTCCTTTCCTTTCCTTTCCTTTCCTTTCCTTTCCTTTCCTTTCCTTTCCTTTCCTTTCCTTTCCTTTCCTTTCCTTCCCTGCCCCACAAAATCATCCAATTTAAGTGTAAAATCCACCACCTTTGGGCTGACCCTCCCTGATGTGAAGCTCTGCCAGCCCCAGGTCACGAGTGGAGACTTTCAGATTTCCTGACACGCCCCCAGCAGTGACTTTGACCATTTTTTGATGGTTTTGCAGCTGCCCCAAATCCCACGGGAGAATCCTGGAAAAGGATTTTACAGGAGGCAAACCCTGCCAGGTCTCTTTGGCCTCGTTCCCTCTGTTCACACCTTCGCTGGAGAACTGATCCATTAAATATAACATAATCAATATCTATTAAATTAGATTCCAAATAGCGTGAGGCAACCACAGCTCTGCACAAAAGCCGGGGAATTAAAGCCAGGTCTAATTTGAACAGCTCAAAATCAAATTTTGTGTAGGAAATTTGACTTTTTGGGTTTTTTTTTGAATATCGTCAGCGTGATTCTCTCACGGTAGCAGAGCAAGGGAGGAACTGACGGCTGAAATTTGAGTTGTGGCAGCAAAACCCCAGAACTCAGCCCAGGAACGTCCCCTCAAATCTTAGAAAAAACACCTTAAATGAGGCAGTTTTATGGAAACAGCGAAGGGTTGAGCACACCCGGGGTGATTTATCCCTCCTCACACCCTTCCCCTGCTGTTGGGTCCCAGCCCAGCTCCTGCTGCCCCGTTAACGAGCGGTGGCCCAGCCGAGTGGCCGGCACAGAGGCCCCGATGGGGACACCCCTGGGCACAAACTGGGTTGTTCTGGTGGCCCCCTGTGCCGGACCTGCGGCTGCATTAATCCCTTCCACCTTCCCAGCCTCCAAATGGAGTTACCTGGAGCATCTGTGGAGTAAACGGTGAAACCTGGAGGGTTTGGCAATTATTGGGATTTATTTTGTGGTTAAAACGTTTCTTTGTGTGCTCGGCAGCAAATCCGGCATTTCAACACAGAGTGGGGGGTTGGATGGGGGGAAAATGGCTTTTTTAACTCGAATCCCTCCTCCCTCCGTCTGCTCCACTGCCAGATTTGCAACTTTTGTGTTGATCTGAGAGATTTAAAATGGGGAAAAAAACCCATTTCCATGCTCTGCCTGCTGGGATCAATGCTGACAGCTCGGCTTCCTTGGGCTCAGTTAATGCATTCCCCCACCTGCTCACCCAGAGAGGGGCTCGACCCCACAAAATCTGTGAGAAAACCTCTTTAAAAGCATTTCCAGCTTCTGGGGAAAGGCGGATTTCGGTCCTGCTGGTGGGACACCCCTCCGGAGGGTGGGAGATCTGAGGTGGCACTGCCAGGGCTGGGGTGGGGTGGCCGGGCTGGAAAGGGGTGAAACCCCTCTGGAATGGCTCTGGAAGGGACCCCAGGGTGTCACAGCTCCAGCAGGGCCATCCCTTGGTGGCCCAGGACCAAGAGCTGGCAGCTCTGGGGGTATAAAATACATCAATGGATATAAAATACATCAATGGATATAAAATATATCAATGGATATAAAATATATCAATAGGTATAAAATGTATCAATAGATATACAATATATCAATAGGTATAAAATATATCAATGGATATAAAATGTATCAATGGATATAAAATGTATCAATAGATATAAAATGTATCAACAGGTATAAAATACATCAATGGATATAAAATACATCAATAGATATAAAATATATCAATAGACATAAAATAAATCAAATATATCAATGGATATAAAATACATCAATAGGTATAAAATGTATCAATAGATATACAATATATCAATAGGTATAAAATATATCAATGGATATAAAATGTATCAATGGATATAAAATGTATCAATAGATATAAAATGTATCAACAGGTATAAAATACATCAATGGATATAAAATACATCAATAGATATAAAATATATCAATAGACATAAAATAAATCAAATATATCAATGGATATAAAATACATCAATAGGTATAAAATGTATCAATAGATATACAATATATCAATAGGTATAAAATATATCAATGGATATAAAATGTATCAATGGATATAAAATGTATCAATAGATATAAAATGTATCAACAGGTATAAAATACATCAATGGATATAAAATACATCAATAGATATAAAATATATCAATAGACATAAAATAAATCAAATATATCAATGGATATAAAATACATCAATAGGTATAAAATGTATCAATAGATATACANTTACTTAAATATATATAAATTATACACATATATAAAATATAAATATATATATGATATCAATATGGATATAAAATATAGATATATATGTAAAATATATCAATATCTATAAAAGACCTCCCTTGCAGCAGCAGTGATTTAAAAATCAGTGATAAAAAAGTCATAAACACCTCTCAAAAAGTGGTCCCATCTCCCTCAAAGAGCAGGAAATTCAAACCAGCAAGAAAACCCGACCCTCTGCTCTGAATTTATTGCTCTTTATAGACCATGCAGGCCTTTAATTCCTGCTTTTAGTCCCTTTTCTCACTGATGTTTTCCACCCTCCTTGTTCTGAGGAGGGTTTGCTTTCCCTGGCACCATTTCAGTGCCCCACCAGCTCCTGCCCTCTCATCCCGGGGAGTTTCCCTGAACCCCAAACACCCCAGAACCACCTCATGGAGTTATTTAAGGGGTTCACTCAGCAATAAATGGAGCAGGAGCTCCCATGGCTGGGGCAGGTGAGAGCAACAACCGGAGTTTGCTGCCCGTGGTGCCAGGGCAGAGCCTCGGGGTGCCCTCTGAGGGCCCATCCCTGGGCTTGGGGCAGGGACAGGGGCAGGGCTGGTGCCGAAATGATGCCCCAAAATCCAGCTGAGCTCCCCACACCGGTGCCCAGCTGGAACAGGCCTGGTGCTGCAATGATGCCCCAAAATCCAGGTGAGCTCCCCCACGCCGGTGCCCAGCTGGAACACAGCCTGGGAGCTGCACCTCAGGTGGAGGAGGCTGAGTCTCACCTCTTATTAAGAGATTTTGTGTAATTAAGGGTCCATAAAACACAGCTTGAAGTGGGTTAGGGTTGGAAAAGGGTTGGGGTTGATAAAGTCCCAGGGCAGAAGCTCTGGGTGCCCTCTGAGGGGCCCATCCCTGGGTTTGGGGCAGGGCTGGTGCTGAAATGATGCCCCAAAATCCAGGTGAGCTCCCCCACATCAGCCAGCACCGGTGCCCAGCTGAAACACGGCCTGAGAGCTGCACCCCAGGTGGAGGAGGCTGCCTTCCCTCTTATTAAGAGATTTCAGGTAATTAATTTTCCATAAAACCCACCCTGAAGTGGCTCTGGGAGCAGGGGAGGTTTGCACCGAGCCTTGGGCTGCTCCCTCCCACTGCTTTGCCTCTGGAAAAGGCCAAACATTTTATTTTCCCTCACAAAGCCCAGCCAAAAAGGAAAAAAAACCTGAAAAATTGCCCAGAAGTTAAATAGGGACAGCAGCAGCCCACCAGTGGCTGCACTATTTCTTGCAACGTGTTATTTTCTCGTCTGATTTGTCACAGAGTTTCCTGTTCGATGCAGAAACATCGAATTTAAGTCTGGCTTCTGCCTCCTTCCCCAGGGAGAAGGGAGAGACCGTGGAGAAATATCAACAGAGCCTCCACCAACCCTCGTGGGCACCACCCCGCTTCTCTCCATCAAAAAATCCCCGAAACATCAGGAAGAATCCACCCCATCCTTATGGAAAGGATGGGAATAAAAGAGCATCGAGATGTCCAGGTTTCCCCAAAGGTTGGCCAGAGCCAGAGCAGGACTCAGGGGTTCCCCCAGAGCAGCACAAGTGACTCGTTCTCACTTTTAAATGTTCAAAGGGACACCAAAAATGAAATCCCTTTTCTGTCTGTGCTGACAGGAAACCATCGGAGCATGGATGACCTGGATTGGGGAAGTTCATCCCAGGGAATGGAAGTCAAGACTTGGAGTGTTTCACTTCTTGCATGGAAACAGCCACAGCAAATATTTAATGGTGTTTCCTCCTGGAGTTTTCCTCTCAGAGCAGAGCAGATCCCAGGAATCGGAGCCAGGGAAGGCCGGGATCCAGGAGGACAGCAGTGATGCATGAGGAGGAGGATTTTTAAATCCCAAATCCTTTGGGACAGGGATTATCCAGCCAAAGTTAAACCCATGAGCAGCGCACAAAGGAATTTGTAGGTTTGGGGTGGGTTGGAACCATTCCCACTGCCATGAGAGACCCGGACCCCAAATTTTGCCCAGGGTTCCAGAGAGATTTTTCCATAATTTTTCTATAAATATGCATTTTTCCCACTCAAACACCGCCCTCTGCTGCAGGCAGGGCTGGATGCTCAGGAACAGATTCCTGAGCGTTGCCCTTGGCAACGCAGTTGTTGAAGGCGATAAAAATTCTGATGTCTCGGTGGTTTAGAAAATGCCAGAGCATCAAAATGCAAATGATTCAGCCTCCTGCAAAGGGCATCTGAGGTAAGGGAAATGTTTAATTCCAGGAGGAGCAGAGTGCTGAGAACGGAGCCCCAGCTCCCTGTGGCACCTCGGGCAGCTGCTGTGGCACCTCCTGCCCGCTCCTGCCACGTTTAGGAGCTTTTGGCTTCCACAACCAGGGCAAGCTCACCCCAAACCGGGATTTTTAATCCCTCTTTGTGCACATTCCCTCTTCTCCCTGGAGCTGAGGGCTGCTCCAGCTCGGCGAAAGGCTTTTTATAATCAGATGTAATTGCCCCAAGCTGGCAGGGGAGAAGCGAGGCTGAGCCAGCTGCTGGAATTTGCGTTCGCCCCTCGCCGCTCTCTGCTCCAGCCCGGAGCTGCTCAGGCTTGGCCCGAGAGTTTCACAACGAGCTGCAAAAAGCTCATCCTGCCCACAGCAAAAATCCTGATTTCACCCTGCCAGCCTGGGGCTCCCAGCGAGTTCTGCCCACGCTTGAGGTACAGGGCAGCGTTTTTGTTGGGAACAGCCCTTCCCAAATCCCGACTGAGGCAGGAGCAGCGACGGCTTCCTTTGCCATGCCCTGGGTAGACCTGGTGTCCCTGGGCGGCCTCTCCAGCCCAGCGCAAGGCCCTGAGGGTCGGTGAAATCGTGGAATTGCTCCTTTCAAATTCCCTGAGGGAAAATACTGATTTCTGCTTGTCTGCTCTGCCTCAAAATGGATTTAGAGGAAAACAGGTGAGGTGGGTTAACAGTGGGAATTGTGTTTTATTGGGGGTGAGAAAAGCCCGGAGTGAACTCCACAGGGCGGGCAGGCCCCGGGATTTCCATTCTTCAACTGATCTGCCAAAACCGAGTTTTAACGGATTCCTGGAGCTGCTGCTGCTGCCTTCCCTCCGGGAATTCCAGGGGGTACTGGATAAATCCAGGTCCTTCTCTGGGATGGGGAGTTTGGGGGACCTGAGCAGCACCGCTCCCTGCCAAGCTGTGGCTGCAGAATGCGAAGCAGAGCCTTCCCAGCCAGAGAGCAGAGCCAAAAATCCACAGCAAATCCAGAATTCCCTCCCAGGAGGGGAGCTAAAGAACATTTCAGCTCCAGGATATCCAGACACAACAGATCCAGAGATTAAAAGTCATCACAGCAGGAAGGGGTTGAAACCTCACCGAAGAAAAGGGGCCTGGTCAGGAAAATATTCCACATTTTCTTTGCTGTTGCTTCTATTTCCTGGCTCCCAAAATTCCATAGCAAGGAAAGTTGTCAGGATCTACCTTCACCAACAGCCCCATGGAGGGAAATCCAGGGAATCCAATTTTCCAGCACCGACCCCATGAGCCCAAAGCTCTGCTCCACCTCCCTCTCCACGGGACGTGTCCGAGCACAGAACCCTTGGAAGTGCTTCCCAACTTATCCCAGCCCAGGGAAAATTGCTCTGAGAGTGGCTGAGGGGAGAGAAAACAGGGAAAGCTCTGTTTTCCTGGGAAAAGGGGTTGGAGCCCTGGGTCCTGAGGATTTCAGCCTTTCAGTGCTGACGGGCTGTGATCGTCAGAAACACACCGTATTCAATTCAAAACCCTGGGAAAAGCTCCCCAAATTGTGTGGTAACACTGAGGTTGTTGCTGGGTGGGATATGTAGAAATGTAGAAAATTAAGTTCAGAGGATAGGTAGTAATAAGTTACAATATGGAGGATTTTGGATGTTGGTTTCTGTCTTCTTTCATCTTCTTTCTTCTTCATAAATGTGAGTGTTCCGCCGTTGGGTCAGAAGTGCTGCACTGCAGGGACATGAACAGCTAGCAACTGGATTAGAAGTAAAAACATATTACTTAGCATTCCATAATTGGTTAATTTAGACTTTAGGAAGCTTTGGATGTTAGAACTCAGGGCCATTTTCCCACCTTGCTGACCTTGGAGGCTCTCTGTGCAGCTCTGCTGCTGATAAGATATAACAAACAACCAAGTCCGAACAGGAATTCTCCATCTCCTGCATCTTAATTGAAACCCCGAGTAAAAGAACTCGAGGTAACAGCAAAAAGAGGAAAAAAACCAAAATAAGGGCCAGTAATAAAAAGGGGTTGTGGAATTCCCGTGCAGCTTTTCCTCTGAACACTTCCATGGGTGGGGAAGCAGCAAAAGCTTTGCCTTGGGACCCTCCTGGCCCCCCAAATCCCAGCAACCCCGAGGCTCCCAGGATGTCCAGGTGTGAACCAGTGAGGGCTGGCAGAAAACACTGCCCCAGTTCCCAAAACTCCACAACAACACCGATTGTCAGGATGAACCTTTCCCCAACAGCCCCACAGAGGGAAATCCAGGGAAACCAATTTTCCATCAGTTTTTTTCCAGCCCTTCCCGGCCATCCCAAATCCCAGCAACCCCAGGGCTCCCAGGATGTCCAAGGGTGAACCTGGCCTGGCAGAAAACACTTCCTTGAGCTCCCAAAATTCCACAACAACAGGAATTATCCCAATATGCCTTCAGCAACAGCCCCACAGTGGGAAATCCAGGGAAACCAACTTCCCATTTTTAAAACTTTTAATGCAATTTTTTCTTCACTCTGAGCACTCTTTGTCCCCTTCCCTATCCGACACTTTCCTCCAGGTTGTTCCATCTTCTGGTGTTTCCTCAATTCCTTTCATCTGAATAAAAATCAGTGAGGAAAAAAAAACCTCACAAGCCCTCAATCCATGGCTGCCACGTTTTCCCCAAAGTGATCAAATTCCTGCTCAAAATTTGATGGAAATATCCCTGGAAAACCCTGCAGAGCAAAGACATTCCCCACAAAGGAACGACTCCAACACACTCCTCCCTCACTGTGGGGAAATCCTGGATGTGTTTTACCCTCTGTGAGATCCTCTTCTCACTCCACATTAATCTTTAACAGGAATTTCTGGAGGAATAATCCCACAGAATCCCAGTTTAGTCTGGGACAGGGAAAAAAATATTCCACTCTTGTTGAACATGGAGAGTTTTCCCTTGGAACAACCAACTTATTTCGGGGAAGGGAGAGACAGAATATTTTGGCTGGAATTTAATCTTCAACTCCCAATTTAAATTGGCCAAAAAACATCCATAACTCTGAACAAGCTTTTAAAAAGGAAAAATCCAAGCCCTGATAGCTGCCTGAGCCTCCAGCACAGCGAGATTTCAAATTCTTGTGGTCTGAAAGCCTCTCAAAGATGAAGATTCCGGACGGGTTTTACGATGTGAGGCTGCCCCATAAATTTGTGGTGGCTCTGCAAGTGCTCCAGGACCTGCTGGAGATGGAGGGGGAGCAGAACAGTGAGAAATTCCCTGTTTATTGCAGGAAGCGGATGCAGGGATAGCTCAGCATCCTTGGAACGGCTGTTTGGGGGTGAATTAAGCAGAGGGAACTTTTCCAGTAAAACAGACTCATGGAATGGTCTGGGTTGGGAGGGATCCCAAATCCCATCCCAGCCCTGCCCTGGCAGGGACAGCTCCCCCTGTGCCAGGCTGCTCCCAGCCCCAATGGCCAGCCTGGCCTTGGGCACTGCCAGGGATCCAGGGGCAGCCACAGCTGCTCTGGCAATTCCAGCCCAGCCCCTGCCCACCCTGCCAGGGAACAATTCCTTCCCCAAATCCCAGCCAGCCCTGCCCTCTGGCACTGGGAAGCCATTCCCTGGGTGCTGGCCCTGAATCCCTTGTCCCCAGTCCCTCTGCAGCTCTCCTGGAGCCCCTTCAGGCCCTGCCAGGGGCTCGGAGCTCTCCCTGGAGCCTTCTCCTCTCCAGCTGAGCACCCCCAGCTCTCCCAGCCCGGCTCCAGAGGGGCTCCAGCCCTGCAGCAGCTCCGGGGCCTCCTCTGGACTCTCCCCAGCAGCTCCAGGTCCTCTGGATGTTGGATCCCAGTTCTGCAGGTGGGGAATCACCTGAGTAGAGTGAATATTCCTGAGGTGAAGCAATCAGGCGTCACTTCTGGGACATCCCCTCTAACAATGGCCCCAAGAAATTGCTGCAAAAATCCTTATTAGCAGTAATGAAAACCAAAGCAAAGCTGCTGCATTCTCCAGAGATATTGGAATTTTACGGACAGGGTGGGATAACACTTCTGGAAGCAGCTGGGGCAGGAGTCACCGGGGCAGGGTTGCCTCATTCTTGCACTCAGCACTGCAACAGGATTTTGCTCTGGGCTGCAGCAGGATTTCATCTGTTTGCATTTGGGGTTTTGCACAAGCCCAGCTCACCACACCCCCAGGGCCGTGCCAAGATTTCTGGGAGCAGCCTTTGCTGGGTTTATGGGGTCCACAGAACCCCACAGAGGTTTAGGGAGCTGCTGTCTGGGGTAAGATGTGCTGAGCAGCACAGAGGGCAAAACCCCAAACCCATCAATGAATGGGGCAGAAATCTGGGACACCGATGGGACACCAATGGGACACCGATGGGACACCGATGGGACACTGATGGGACACCACTGGGACACCACTGGGACACTGATGGGACACCGATGGGACACCACTGGGACACCACTGGGCCACCGATGGGACACCGATGGGACACTGATGGGACACCACTGGGACACCACTGGGACACCACTGGGACACCGATGGGACACTGATGGGGCCAGCAGGGACAGCTTCCCCGTGCCCTGGCGGGTGTGGAGTGAATCCCTGGAGAGAGGGAGCAATCCCGTATGGCAGGGATGTGCCCAGCAGTGCCCGGTGCCCCGGGTGTCCTGGCACCCCTGTGGGGGAAGCAGGGATGGCCCAGGATGTGGGATTGGGGATGGAAGCTCCCCAGGGAGCACAGCAAACCCCATTCCCACTGGGGGAAGCAGGGATGGCCCNGGTGTGGGATTAGGGATGGAAGCTCCCCACAGAGCACAACAAACCCCATTCCCATTGTGGGGGGAAGCAGGGATGGCCCAGGGTGTGGGATTGGGGATGGAAGTCCCCCACAGAGCACAGCAAACCCCATTCCCTGTGGGGGAAGCAGGGATGGCCCAGGGTGTGGGATTGGGGATGGAAGCTCCCCACAGAGCACATCAAACCCCATTCCCATTGTGGGGAAGCAGGGATGGCCCAGGATGTGGGACTGGGGATGGAAGCTCCCCAGGGAGTGGGATCACTGCCAAAGCTGTGCCAGAGCCCAGGGCAGCTCTGCCCACACAAATCCTCGGGAGCTGCTCCTGTGCCCATGGGAGCCTCGGGCTGTGCTCCCTCCTCCAGGCAGAGGGAACACCTAATCCAGGGGTTGGGAAAGGTTGGGGCTGGTACAGTCAGATCCCACAGTCCCAGACCACAAATCCTGGCTGTTGGACAATTCCAGGGTGGGGGTGGGTGGGACCAACTTTTCACCTGGAATTCTCCTGAATCCCTTTCCCAGTGCTGGCCTTCCCTGCCAGTCCCACCCTGGAATGCAGCCCTGGCTATTCCTGGCTCATGGGATATTGGTTTAATCTCTGTTTTGAAAACTGACTCCTTTTTTTAGGTTTGAAAGCCTAATTGGAGCCTCTTCTGGGGTTCAGGTGGCAGAAATATTTCAGCTTTTTCCCTCCTGAGGAATCCACCTCAAAGTCTCCAAAGGTGGCTTTGAGGAACCGGGAAAATCGAGGTCGTTGAGGTGGGGACAGAAGAGGGGGCAGTGCCCAAACCTGGTCTCTGCCTCCTGCTCCTTCCCAGATCCCAGCCTTTCACTTCCATGGGTTTTGTTCTGCTCAGAATGTGCCACCAGCCCAGTGGGAGAAGGACAAGTCCACAAAAATGCCCATTTTCTCCAGGAATTCTCTGGATCTTTGTCCCCTTGGTGCTTTTCAAGATGGAAAAAAAAAAAAACAAACAGCAACAACAACAAAAAAACCCAAATCAAAACAAAAAAACCCAACCAAACCTCCCCCCAAAAAACAAACAAAACACCCACAAATAAATAAACAAACAAAACCCCTCAACATTGAAAAACCAAAAAAAATCCAAATCAAATGAGAAAAAACCAAAACAAAATAACAACAAAAACCCAACCAAACCTCCCCCCAAAAAACAAACAAAACACCCACAAATAAATAAACAAACAAAACCCCTCAACATTGAAAAACCAAAAAAAATCCAAATCAAATGAGAAAAAACCAAAACAAAATAACAACAAAAACCCAACCAAAAGCCCAAAAAATCCAGGATAAAGCTTTTAACAAAGAAGAGAAAGTCCAAAATTCCCTCTGCCCAAAGACTTGTGCACATCAAAACTGCAGAACCCTCAGGGGGGCTGATCTGTGCCATTCCCCACTTCCCAAATCAAAAACAGGGATTCAAAACCAAAAGCCCAACAATATTCCATGACCTTAAAAACCTCCCAGCCCCAAAACACGACCCTGGAGCAAGGGGAGGTGTTGAGGATGCAGATCCCAAATCTTTGGGGAGAAATTCATTGAAATGTGGAGGAAATGGGGCTCTTTTTGTGCCTCCCCACCCAGGATCTGCACAAAATTGATTTGTGGGAGCCTCAGATTTGCAAAGCGTTGTTGAAGAAGGGCCCCGTTCCCCAAAGCCCCGCTGTTGTTTTAGAGCGTAAATAAAACCAGCAGCGTTTCCTGATGCTGGAGAGCCCTAAAACTCCAGCTGGGGAAGGATGAAATCCTCTTCTGCAGCCTGAAAATGATGATTCACAGGGCTTCTTCCACCCTCTGTGACAGAAAATGGGAGTCTGAGCGTTTGTTTCTCATTTAAAAGGTCTCATTAAGGCCAAACCCGAGCCGCTCCGGCCCCATAACAGCCCCAATACATCAAAGCTAACAGCCCCTCCCACCGTGGGGTGCCTTCGGAGGATGTGGAGCCATCCAAAGCATCCCGCTGCTTTCCCAGCCCGGCATCCTGCTCCTCTCCCAGGAACACCATTCCAAGGCCACCGTTCCGCTGAGGAATTAGGGCTGAGCTCGCATCCCTTTACCTGCTGGGGACGCTCCACGCTGTGCTGATGTCCCACTGAGGTGAGAGCATTGAAATCCAGGAAAATTAAGGATTTCTTGGCTCATTCCTGCTGCAGGATCAGCGTCCCCTCCCCTGTCCTTAATTAAAAGGTTCTTTCCTTTCACAGATGCTGCTCAGGCTGGGGTTTGATTTCGGGGTCCTTTTGTGGGTTTACGGCACTTTGGGTGTCCCTGACGTCACTTTTCCTACGGATGCAGCCCATAATAATGCATCAAAGGGGGGCTCACACCCATGGGTCGGGGACAGAGCTGGTGACACCCCCGTGGCCGGAACTGCAAAGCTCTGCCTGTTGTAATTCCACCAAAAGGCTGCTGTTCCAGCTGCAATTCCACACGGGAATTCTGGGGGAGGTGCGGCTGGGTTTGTTTCAGGAGAGAGCGGCTTACCCAGAGGAGGGGCTGGGACGGGGGACAGCGAGGGGA
>VYXG01008679.1:0-36476 GCA_013397235.1 Lanius ludovicianus
AAGGATTCCCCGCACTACAACGTGTTGCCTGTTTTTCCTCTGGCACTCACTTTGTTTTTAGTTTTCAGGAGATTTTGCTCCCCTCTGACTTTGTGCATAAATTTGTCTTCATCTTGTAATTTCTGTTATTTGTTGGCCATGCATTTTGGATGTAAAACTGATATTTAAGGCTAAGATACCTATTATTTTATCCTATATTCAGATTTTAATGATTAAGCTACACTGTTATTGATACTTGAGTGACTACACAATTAATTTGGACAGGATAACCTTCAGGTTATCTACAGATTTTACACCACCTGCTTAGAAGTTCACTTTTTGTTAGACAGGTTCCATGTTTTACAACCTCAAAACCTCTGTGGTGTCCTTGAATTTTATATTCAAATTTCCATTGCTGTATTTCAAAATTCAGAAGTAAGCCATGTGACAGCTGTGATTTTGTAAGTGATATTTAAGAGGTTATTTTTCTTCCAGTCTCCTAAGAAATAAATTTATTGGATGTGAATTCTTAAACAAAGATGAAATGCCTAATCTTTCTTCTAATTCTTCTTCTTTCTCAAAACTGCACAATTTGTATTAAATTTCCATTCCAGCTTGTTGGCAGTAAGTGGAATTTCTCTGTGTCTTAATTTTTTGCTATAATTTTCCATTGATAAATAGTCTTCAAAAGACTCATTATGAAAGTAACAAGCACCATGAGGTTGTCATGTAATATTTTCCTTTTGAGTCATTGTGCCTATTTGGTTTAGAAAGAAAAATGCACTGTCATGGTTACGGAATCTTACCATAAACCAGAATTCCTCTTCACAGTATTTAGAGAATGTTGTGACTCAGATATTGAAATTATCATGTAACATTCTGTTTTATGGTATCTTGTATCCAAACAAACTTGGGGAAAACATGTTTTTCAGTTCTACAGTTTCAATATCCAAAGAGAAAAAAAAGGAGACAGCTTTATAAATGTGAGTTAATTTTCTTTAGTTTGTCTCAAAAAAAAAAAAAAAAGTGAAAAAGCACAAGCATATTAAAGCATATTTATTGCAGTTTGTCATTGAAAAGAGCAAAAACTAAACTTCTATATTTGAAATTACCCAGGAAACCAAAAATTAAGACACTGATTTCTCAAAAACTGCTCAATAAATGTTCCACCTATTTGTATCTGGCTACATTTTCAAGGACTTTTTGAAGAATTAAGATCGAATGCAACTCTTACAGACAAAAAGCTTCAAATTTTCTCTGAATTACACTTCAATAGCTTTCATATTTACATGTTTGTTTTTCCTTTGGCATAATGTCTATGGCAATTATACTACTTAGAGAAATATACTGCTACAGAAACAAAAACTGAACACCAAACTTCTGATGTTAATACATTAAAATGTAAGGTTTTTCATAATGTCATAGTAGCTTCCAGGTTTCAAAATCCTAACAGAGGAACCTTTTGCAAAATATTTGTTTTCTTAGGCTTTAATTTCTGCATAAACTGGAAAAAATAGTGAAGTCCATCCTGAAGTAAGTTATACGGTATTGCTTAGCAGATAACTGCTGTCTTATTTATGTCTCTCACTGTCTGTACTTTTGCTGTCTGTTTTATGTCTCCTACTTATTGCACAGGTGCACAAAGCATACCAGAGGTGAGTCGTGTGCCATGGCTTCTTATATAACATAATATATGTAGTCATTACTATGCTTCATGCATAGTGGTTTTAGATCTTACATTTTTGAATATTACACTTTAAAATATTTTAAAATATTGTTTTATTTTTAAATAATACATCTCTTATTTTAAAATCATATTAGAAGTATAGCTCAGTGTCGTGGCAAGGACTTAAATCACAGACAGCCTTCAAATTCTACTGACTAGGGTAGATGAATTTGACTTGGTAGAAATTATTATACAACAATCCAGAAGTAGATTTTACATCAAGAAAAATATGTATGTGAATATGTGTGGCTTTTATGACACTAAAGACTGTGTAATTACACCACTCAAGAGACCTTGAGCCTCATATTCAGTACACAGAAGGATTGTCCTTTTCTCTTTCTTTAGAGAAAGAAAGCAGTTCCAGAATTCAGTATTAGGAAATATCATGATGCAAACATATTTGGCAGCTAGTTTTTAGAGTGACATGTCCAGGGAAAGATGCTCTAAGAATAGCAGAGAAGTTTATGAAGTACATTTTCTGTCATTCAGCAAAAGTAAAAATTTTGATTTTCCATTGATCTCAAACCATTGCATACAATGCTCTGAGCTGCCTCAGGATGGTTTGGTAGGTCTCAGGAGGTCATGAAAAGGTAGGTAGAAAGCATTCTGTGAGGCTGAGAATGAAAGTGGCAAAGAGAATAGAAAAATTTTTAATGCGTCAACTGGGTAGAACAACATGCTTTTTCTGGGTTTTTTCATGTTTTTTTTCACACTCTTGTTTAAGAAAGGTGCATGTAGGCATTGTTAGGGCAGGATACTGTTGATATATGTGATCTTTGGCCTAGGCCATTATTGCTGTTGTTTTAGTCTCAGATTGTTAGGGCATTTTCAACAAATACTTTTTACAATGCCAGTGTTTAAGATTTTATTCCCACTGCAACAAACTGAATCTCACAGTGTAAGCCATACAAACTCAAAATCCTCTCCCTTTATTATCCTATAAATCTGCAGTGATTATAGAGGGGAAGAAAAATAAATACAGATTTCATAGTCTAAGATGTGTTTCTTAGATCACATAATACAAAACTTGATTAAAATCCTAAATTGAGATACTAAATGTGGCAGTTCAAAATATTTTGACAAGATGGAAAAAAGAGAATTTAAAAATCATTTTGTATGCTTATGGTCCCGATCCTTCTTTTCATTTTACTCAATGCTAATAATCTGCAGGCTTCAACAGAAGCAGGATCAAACCTCACAAGAGCAGTGGCATTTTGATGTATTACACTAATACATCACCCAGTGCAGCTCCTTGATGATGTATTGCCCTAGTGCTTTATCAAAGTGTCACTGCTCCGATGAAGGCATAATGCCTTCTAGCAAAGTCCTGGATAAGGAGCTATGTTGGCAAAGAGGTTATGTGATGTTATGGTTATGTTATGTTATGGTTATGTCATGGTTTATGTTACGTTATATGCTATGCTATGGTACGTTTTATGTTGGTATAAAGAACAATTTCAGAAAAAGAGAGACGAGGTTCCAGAATTTAGTGGCAGAGGTGGATACATGCAGCAGTTGGACAAAATTCACACAAAAAAGTTGCAATAGGACTTTGGGCTGCTAATGTAATGCTGTTTGAAAATTTTGTCCTTTACTTTTTTTTCAATATCTTTATTTTTGGTTTTGATAAACAAACCTAAAATATGAAAAGCAATGTCGAATATTTTCCCTTAAAAATGGAGTCCAAATAAAGGAGAATCTTTACATTTGGCTCAATTCCTTATCTCAAAACATCATCAAAACACTTATTGACTGAGAAGAAAGGTGAAACTAGCTTCACAAAATAGTTTGATAAAATGGTTAAATATTCATCTCCTTCTCAACACAGTAAGAATTTTCTCAATTTTTTTAACTTATATTGTACATAAAAATCTAAAAAATTTGAAAGATCCAGTAAGATAAACAGCAAAGATAGCAAAATCATTCAGTATAGCTCTAAGCATATTTCCATTGTAATGGAGCAACCAAATAAACATCTAAATAATCACATAATGTAAAAAAAAGCACAACACACTAAAATAAAAATAGCATATTTGATGAGACATGCCTTGTAAATGTCTGATAGCATCCCTATTTTTACAATTGAGAATACAAAAGGAGGAAGAATGCCTAATAAATAAGTTTTTTCAAGGTTTCAGTCCATCTGGATGATCACATAAGACCTGATTCTGCCATCATGATGCACACTGATTTCTGATTTATTTGAGCAGCATAAATCTATTCATTCTGGGTTTTTTTATTGTTCTATGAAAGCAATGCTACTAATGCCTTCAGAAAGGATACAAACAAGTCTAAAAATAATTGATAACTAGGTGATACTTTGCCTCAATTTGGATTAGGTGTTTGTGAGCTCTGTTTGTTTGAGCATCATAAAAATCACATTTTCGGATAAATTTTCCCCCCTTGTATTTAGGACACCTCAATTATACTGCCTTACGTATTATGAATGTGTTTGGATCTCTGTATTCAAATTGCTTTTCCTGAGGTGTAATGTTTTCTAAAGCAAACAAGATATAAACTGGATAAACTATTACTGGACAGGCCTTGTTTAAATGTTTTCTAAGAATACTGCTTAAAGATTTGCACCCAACATCATTCACCAATGGCAAAGGAAATACAAGTACTAGAAAAGTGAGATCTATTATCTTATTTATAAAGAATTTCCTTTGGATTTTCTTGAAAAAACAGTGCATTCCATGAAAAAGCCTTTCTTATCCCAGAAATACTACTAGTAGCTTGGATTCGTTTAACTCTTTACATATTACTTGGAAAAAAAAAGAGCTTAATAAAATCTGATAAGAAATAATTATTTATTACATGTAGGTTGCAGTAAGCCTATCTTTCTTCTGCATTTGTAGAATTTTGCTAAGAAATACTGTTCTAATGAGTCAGAGTAGAGTTTGGATATTATCCTCTTTTGGGTATGTTGATGAACAATGGATTTAGAATAATTTTGTCAGACTTCATAGAACTATTTAATCAATTTTTTTTTTTTAATATCTATTATCTTACCTTCTAGCACTTATTGCTCATGTTATTAAGAAGTGATGTGAAAAGCCAAGAATGAGACTTGTAAAAGTACAGGATAACACTGTGATGCTGCGTAAGAGCATTACTTTTACTGTACATCCCACAGACATTCATGAAAATGTCATGTTTTGAACATTCTCAACTTTTTTGAAATAACAGAACTTTAGAGAATTAATATTTTTATTACAATGAAGTACAAGAAAATATGATCTGTCAAAAAAGCAAATTTGGCATCTGTGAGTGGACACATCACATGGTTCCTATTATGTTTCATTATCTCACCACCACATTTATAAACAGGTGAAAACTATGAAAAAATAAATAAGTGGCATTTATGATGGGCTCTGTCAAGTTCAAATATAAGTTACCACAGTGCACACTGTCATTTCATCCTTAAAAAAATCAATTTCCTCCTCTGCTGCTAAGTACCAAATAAATACCATTACGATCCAGAATTTGTGGCATTTATTAATTTTTACTTGACATTTGTTAAAATCAATACTGCAAAACACTGATGTATTTATAGGTATAGTTAACTTCTCCTCCTTTTTGCAAGAGATCCATTTTATTAGTTTATTTTGGCCATTCTTTGTTAACAAAGTTTGGTAATAGCCTGAAAGACCTTCTTGTATTAACATAGCTACAAAAGCTAGTTCACCCAGCATGGCACAAAAATACGTTAGATTTTAGTATGAATAAAGTGTATTACATGCAATGATAAAAACTGATGTAAATTCTCAATTTGTTTTATTAGAGTACTTGTGTAAGAGACTTTAAGATCTCAGTTGTCTCAAACACTGCTAAGACCACTAAAGGAATTCGGATTTGGCAAACTGCGTGAAGAAGAAACTGCTCATGTGTGACCGACTACCAAACCCCTGACTATGCCTCTGTGGATTCCTGGAATATGGACAGTAAATTAAGCCACATGATGGGAACTTGAGATGTGATAAAGGTGGTACTATTGTCCAATTATGTAAGGCCTAAGGAGAGGTAAATAAGGCTGAGGGAGAAGAATGTATCACTGCAAAGAATCCACAAGGAAAGCCATCTCAGCATCTGACGGGGTCTGCCAGGGGGAAACTGTAACTCACTGACTCAAAAGAAGAGAAAGGCTAGAATGGGACTTATTAACATTGGAAGTGAGTCGTAATCAGTAGAATGAGAGAACTGTGCAGCCAATGAGCAATAATTCCTTTGTTTGCTAAAATGTATAAATAGTGAAAACTTTTGAATGACTGGGACACTCACCACTGAGAAGTCCAGAGTGAAGAGGACCAAAGAGATGTCATCTGGATCCATGGGTGGTGATATCTTTCTACTTATCCTATTTCTCTCTCACTTTCTTCCTCTCTCTCCTCCTCTCTTTTTCCTATTTCTTTCTATCTCGCTCTACCTCACATTTACTGTTAAATAAAATCTGCACTATTGACTTCCACATATGGTCTTGTTTTCACCTTAATTCAGGCAGAGGCATCTCTCAATAGCTGGATCTTAACAACTCTGTAACAGGAAAAGTGAGTCAACTTCTTTTCTTGTCATTTACCCGAACTTCTTCTTTTCTCTTGCTCTTTCATTCTCTCAGTGGAAGGAAGCTGGTCACTGCTACATAATGGTATATATTCTGTTCTACCACAGGCCATTCATTGCCACTGCACAAAACTTGCAATTCCATGTTATATTTCCTCTCCTTGTCTGCACCATTTTCTTCTGATTATAAACCTGAGAAGAAAATAACACAAGACATGTCTTTCCTCTGATAAATGTCTTTCAACTTACTATGTGTTTTATAGTTTAAATTTCATATTTATCATAATAAATTTTCTTGGTGGGATTTTTAATTTAAAATATAGTAAAATTAAATAAAAATAATATTAAACTTAATTATATGGAAATAACCATTTATCTCTGAAAACCTATGAGTTAGGTGTGGCAAGTAAACTGCCATGTTTTTGTACAGATTGTATTGAGTTAGACTGTTGAGACATAATTTCATAAAAGAAGATAGTTTTGACACTGAAACCAACAGAATTGTATAAATCCCATTCTGCAGTAATTGTTTTTCATTTGATGGGCTTAGATTCCTGCGTGTATCAAGAAGCCCATGTCAAGACTGTGACATGGCCCGAGACAGACAGAGTGAAAGGCACAGCACCAGTGGTGAGGGGCAGTCCAGGGCAAGGCTGGTCATGGCCATCAAGGCATTGTTGAACTTAGACCTGACCCTTCCCAAGTAGGCCTCATAAGAATCTATACTTTAAAAGTCTGCTTTTATGACAATCTCCTGCTAGTGCTCAGTCATATGCAAAAAAGCACCCTTATTGCTTTCAGCTATTGAAGGGTGACATCTGATTTACAGAAAATATCTTGGTAAAGACAAAATTACTTCCTGTAAATATTTCCTCTACACCTGTAAACTATAATGGATTGGCAGCAACCTCCCGTTCCCCACTGAGCTGGTGGCTGCTTGCATATTTTCCCTCAGCCTACTTTTCACTGGAAAAAAGTGGTTGAGAGAGAAAGTCAATATTTTGGGTTGTCTCTGTCAAGGTATGAAATGTAAGGGTAATCTAATATAGGAAAAGAGCAAATACGTATTTTTTATATATAAAATCACTTGGATTTTATTAACCCAAGCTGTCAGACAGCAGTGGTTATAAATATTTCTATGTCTGTGTGTGCACAGATATCCTTTCTTATTAAGGTCATGTAAGGTAACATAAGAACAACAGTCATCCCTGCAAGTTATTCTAAAATGTCTTTTTATTTATTGTAGATTCAGAGACTATAAAATCATACCTATAACTCGAATAATACAGGTGATAGTGCTTCCACAAATTTATTTCTATGGGACATAGGACTACATCTTTTGGAAAAGTCTAATTTAACACCCTCAAAATATGCTAGTAGTTTAGGGTAATTTTTCAATTCACTAAAAGTTGTAGCCTCTAATAAAGTTATTAATATCTAAAGATTTTATTTTTAGTGAAACCCTGATTTCTTTGCCTTACTTTTCTATTATGCTCAGTTCTTCCTACCTAGTAGGACTGGCTAAACTTCAGATGCAAACTTATTCTGTTTTGCACATCGTTCATCTACATAATATGAATCATGCAACACAAATGTTTTACATAACATAATGCACTTATTTATCAACATATTATTTAACAGTAAAACTGTCATTTAAAAATTTCAGGCATTCCTACTTCAGAAAAAAAATTGAAATATATCTGTCTACACATGTTTAGAAGGCATACAAACATAAAATTAAACTAGAAAAAGATCTTCAGGTGTTAAAAGAAAAATAACATTAGAATTTTTTCAATTTGATCTGACATTTCCCTTTTTTTTCCTGATTGTCTACATTCAGCTCTTTTCACTATTGAATTGCTCTAGAATCCTATTTTCTGGTTACTCAGAGCCCAGTGTCAACCCAGGTGCTGAGAGAGCATGTCTGTAATAATACATGCAGTTATTATACCTTGATCATTTTGATGATAAATTTTACTTTTGTATTCTGGAAATTTCTTTAAGCCATCTATGTAATCCTTCAGAATCCATTCAGGATACTGAAGAACACATGCATCACTGCAGGGACAAAGCCTCACTGCAGATCATCCTCACAGATTCATACTATGATTATTACTACAAGTGAGAATCCATTAATGTTCTTCAATAAATAAAGTTCATAAATATTTTAAAGATTAAATAAATTAGATAGTAAAATGGATAATTACTATAAAGTACTCAAAATGGTTGTTTTCATCCTCCAGACAGGGATTTGGTTTCAGTATAGGGAGGATTAAATGAAATGGAGACTCAGATTCCTATTCCTGAATATTCTGTACCTAGAAAATGAATAGTTTTAAAGGAAGAGGAAAGCATGCTTTACATTCCACAGCTACAATTTTAAATGTTAAAGTATACCATTCAAGTATAACTTTCAACTCTCAAAGCAACATGTTTTTATCAGCTTTTGCCACTCTGTCCTTACTTCCATTAGATCTTTCTGAAGCCTTCATAGGTTTATGTGCCAGTAGAGTTTGTACTTCATGCAATAAGTGTCCTTTTCTGGTACAGACCTTGATCAGAAAAATACAATTGTTTTGCATATTTTTATCAAGAGATATCAATATTTTTTCTGGATTTACTGTTTTTTAGAGCCAATTTCTAACTCACCATATTAAAAGAAGGACAACTACCTTTATTGTCTGATCCTATACATATCCTGGCCATTTATTTTAGGATGTTTTGCTAACTGTTGTCAAAAATTGTTTTGCAAGTCCACTGTCCAAGGTAGATGGACTAAAATCCCACCAAAACCCATCCAAATTCCTTAAGAGCAAGTGGATAATTAACACAACAAAACAGACAAGGAAATAGTGGGAAATGAGAAAAAATATATTAATACATGCAAAATTGAAAAATAGCTATTAAATTAATGAAGCAATATACAATCTAAGAGATTATCTTGCCTCATAATACTTTACTCAATCTTTTGTAGCTGTACAAAATTCCCATAGCAACCATTTATGACATCACAAATAAAGATTTCTAAGTGAAGGGAAAATAAGCCATGCATGAAGAATAACTTGAGAAAGAGAAATAATACTTTCACAAAAATATGCATAGTACCTTAAAAAAAATAGGAAAGAAAAATTAAAAATATGAGGAACATTGTTCTGAATTTTATGCTTTCCTAGGCATTCTTTTTATTTTGACTCACAAATTCCTGGGTTTTAGAATTTACAGTGCACCTTCAAACTACAAAGAGCTAACTAACTTTCAGTTGTAATGGTGAGTACGAAATGGTTGTTTATATATGGAAAATCTATGCTGAAACTTTTGTTATTAAACAAAATGGCTAATTCCATAGAGTCTGCTGCTTTGCATCTCTAATTGAGAAACATATACCACTCTGGCAATGTCATATAATTTGCTGTAGAATCTAAACAAAGCATAAGTGTACAACCTCTTTTATATTGTGACCTGCTAATATCTGGTACCCTGAAATTTTATTTTCTATTGCCATTTCTCAAACTTCATCTCTTCACTGAAAAGACTGAACAGATAATACTTTTAGTGATTCCTTAGGACATTTTGTTATATATACGGAGGACCAAAAGGTTTAAATACGAGAAACTTCAGACAAAAAATATTATAATATAAATAACTATTCAAATTAATTTCAATATGAAATTCTGTTTAAAATATAAATAAGATTGTATCATTTTACCTTGGGTGGAGTTTAGAAACGTCTCTCTCAAAATCTGCTAAGTTCTTCTACCTACATGCTTATGATGAACTCCCCAGGCTTACTCTTCTATGGACTGGAAAGAAAAATTAAGCAAAGTTTATAATTTCATATTTTAACGATGTTACTTTTAGTATTTCCTGTTGAATTATAAGTGGGAGGCACAAAAATTAAGACCACGTTTGAGTTGTTCTTTAATATTAGCATTCATAATGTTTAAATTGATTAGAAACCTGCTGTTTTCCTGAAAGCATCAGTAACTCCAAACAAGACCATTTTGCCTTTCTTAAATTCAGTGTTTGTGGGACTGGTTCCGGATGTATTTAATGAAACAGAATAACCAGGTTACCAAAACCGAATACCAAAAACCTAGACATCAAGAAGCTGTGAAACCAATAGGTTCTTGAACTACACTGTATGTGCTATTTTTCCTATTCTAGTCCTTGTGTTAGCTGTGAAAGGGATTTGATAGTTTGCTAGGATAGTTTGATAGGATCTCTGTTGGTACTGTAGTTTACGTTTTTATACTACTCTTACAACTCTTTTCCTTCCTATACTACTCTAATTTAGACATTCAAGGGATATTTAGATGAATATTTAAAACACAAAATATATCAGTGTCCTTCCATGAAAATATATTTTCCATTATGACATTAGTGAGTTAAGAAGTTAAATCCTCCTAAATTGTGGAGCACAATTTCTAAAAATTACTAAGATATTATTAGATTTCTCCCGATATTCTCTCCACTTAGTCAGGTCAGAAATAAGCAACAACTATTCAAATTTTTCAACAAGTCTTGAAAATTCCTGTAAAAAGAGAAAAATTATTATTATAATTTCATATCATATGTTAATTTCCCATCAAAATGCCCATGAGGTGAACCTAACTCTCATGTTAAGCTTTGACATTTAATATAGACCTAGATAGCATTTAGGGGGTTTGTAAACTGATGATTTTCTTTAGAACACAAGAGTTCTAATTACCCCTTAAGTAAGCTAAAAGTAATTTAATGTAATTTAGATGTATTCAACTGTGTAACTACAGTTTGATTAAACTTATTGTTGGCCCAAGTATAATCACATGTTGATTTTTTTCCTTCTCTATCTTTTTAGAGTTAAGGATCAGTTGCATTATTTTTATCAGCTTACATTTTAGACACCCATCACCAGTTAACATTTTATTTCTCTAGATTTTATTTACAAGTCTATGACTCAGAGGGGAAAAACACAAAGAAATTCTCCTAATTCTATGAAACATCAGTACATTACAATATAATAATGAAAGACTATTATTTTTCAGATTGGTCTGTACACTCAAGCTCCTGAAAGAAATGGGTTGCTGAATTGATTATAATTTGTGTGGAATGGACTGTACATGCATGTTAAGCAATTTTCTACAAAATTACACAGAATTGGAACATCACTATAGCAATATTCTTTTGTATGTAATTTTAACTAAATGCTTTTACCTTAGAAACTTTTTTGATATGTATCATGCTCTATAAAATCTGGTTTTACTGAGAGGAATTTTTAGAAAGAGCTCAAAGTTTTATGCAAAATAAATGTTGTAGAATTTGCTAGGATTACAAAGAAGACCAAGCAAGTTCAAGTGAATGTTCAGTGAAAACACTTAAAAGTAATGTGTTTAAGGGCAGTAGCAGGCAAGATGAGGTATATTTTATTGCTCTCTTCCAGGAGCTTAGTACCTATTCTGAGTGTCTCTGTGGAACCCAGCAGTGCTTTTTACAGAGGCACTCAGCCTTTCATGGCCAGCTGCAGGATCTTAGCCACACATTTCATGCAAAGATTATGAAAAGGTTCATTCAGCTTCCTTGATCCTGCATAGTGAAGACTTTAAAGTTAGTATTTTTGCTTCTTTTCATTAAAAAAAAAAAAAATCATAAATAGGAGCTCTTCCATTATCCCAAAATAGAAAGTCAACAATACTTCAGCTCACTCCAAACCATCTGTTTACACTCATTTCTATCGCAAACTTCTCAGTCATTTGCATTTTGCCCAAGCTGTCAGTTCTTCCTTTGCCAACATTAAATAACATCCCACAGTTGTGGTAGTTCTTTTCAGTCCTAGTGCTAGAATAAATTTTTTCCAACAGAGGAAACATCTTAAGATAGCTGTATGTATATCTGAAAATTATGTAAAAAGCAAGTAGGGCAGAAAGGCTATGTTGTTTAAAGCACCATTTTTAAGATTTGTGTCATTAACAATACACAAGTTACACGGTGCAAATACAGACGTTTCTTTAATATAATTTTGCCATGTAAATAATGCTGTTTTCTCCACACAACATGAATTTATCATTTCCCCTCAGTTTGTCAGAAAAAGAGCTCTATTACCATTAGAAGCTAGATAGGACTGAGATCGTTAGCATCTAAAACCAGATTAAAAACTCTTATCTTTCCTGGTTTAATTTTTTTAAGTAGTTTCCCTGCCTCTCATGGGAATATACTAAATAAAAAGAAAAAAAATAACCTAGCAATCAAAACCCTCCTATCAGAACACATAATATTCTTTTTTTTCATGTATTTTCAGAAACATCTCCTCCCTTTTAACTTCAGTCATACTTTTCAGTGTCATTAATGTACTGTTATGCATAATGTTCAATGAAAACAGGATTTACATGAAGAAAGAGGAAGAAAGATAAATAACCCAATACATATGAAAAATACTTCACTAGTCACTTAACAACAATAAGTTTCTTGAAGATTGTTTAAAACAAAGCTGGTTATTGACCAGGTTTTGTTGTAGTTCTTTGAAATCTGGGGATGATAATAGCACGGCTTGATGATGATAAATACACAAAGTTGTCCCAGAAATATTTGTCTTAATAACTAATTTTAAAAATTGAAAATCTTGAAAGGATTTATAATGTAATCAAATATGTTTTCGCATTCATGTTCCATCTACCATCTGTTGTCTACAGTAGTTTAAAGATTACAGATTTAAGTTGACACGTTTGGCTGTATTAATTTAAAATCCAAATCACTAAGAAATGAGAGAATTCTTTATTCTTTCCTATTTCAAAACATGATCTAAAAAAAGCACCAAACCCCTCTTCATAACAAGTTCTGAATTGTTGGCTGAAGTAAAGTCATTTCTTACACAGATAACAGACTGACAGAAACAGCTGCAATGCAGTTTCTTAACACTGCCTTACTAGTGTGTGTTTGATCTCACAAGAACCTCTTTTGGGAAAAGAGCTCACTCCATTCCTATTAATGATAAATTTTGCCATTCTAAAGGATTTCCTAAAATAGATGTTTCTTACTGCGGTGGTCGTTAAAGGAAAACAAGACTGAAAACAGATATATCAACATACATCTAGAAAAAAATTAGTTGGTTTCAGAGCTGTGATTTCATGCTTCAACAACACAACAAAGATATGGTTTAAAGACACACATTATGGAAACACTGTAAGGGAATGTGTGCCAGAAATGTATAATGATCATAACAGAGTTTAGCAAAGGGATAAAAAAGTGAGAAAGAAAGAGTATAAAAACCAATAAATGCTCAAAACAACTAGAGGCAGGGAAAAATCGCTAACCACTATTTGGTTTCTTACTCATTCCAAAATCAGTAAAAAATTCCACGGTACATCTAGTCATGAGCTGTAAACTGTTGTCAGAAACAGTCTGGTGGCCTAAGGAGGCAATATAAAGATTCTTGGTTATTAACCTGTGTGGCCTGGCTAGCAGGCTGCTGCATTTCCTAAGGATTAGACACCTAAAAGTTTTAAAGATTATATGTTTCAGTAGCAAACAACTTCAGTATATTTTATCTTTACTTTGCACTTTTATAAACGGAAACTGCAAAACCAAAAAACCTGGCAAATTATCTTTCCATTTATATACAATCTTAATTAACATAATTTGAGCAGCAGGAAGAAGGTACTTGGGAAGGTCTTAGAAGTTTCATTTTTTCCATATTCTGAGAAATGGTAGTCCAGGTGAACACCATACTTTTTATTCCATTAGCAACCTGGTTTTGATTTATAAAAAAATTATTTTTACTTGCTTTAAAACCAAAGAAGAGAAAATTATTTTTGCAGGTAGTATTCTGGTTTTTAGCTTTGCAAAACAATTGTCTATGGCAGGTTCTGTTCTATAGTCCCTTATCTATACATGTTATTTTTTAATGACAGAAACAAAATACAGAGGTTTGGGTCTTTTTGGTTGCAAATACCTCTTTTTCTGTTTAAATCTTAGGAACTAGAAATCAGTCTTGAATTTCAAATTAAAAAATTTGTCTTCTCCGATATTTAATATTAAAAAAACTCACCTGAGTTTAGATCATATAATTAATATGCAATCATGCTATCTGAAAAGCTCAATACAGGCAATACAGAGCATCTGAACCTTTCAGTTGTAATTTCTAAAGTTAGTAATTTTTGCAAGTGGGTGAGTGGTCTGAACATAGAATTTTTCAGTGCACACACAATTAATCAGTTCATTAAATATGGATAGTCATTGTGAAAGCTAAAATGCAGGTTACCTATTTATAAAAAAAAACATTTTACCCTTGCGTTGCTGATGCAGCAGCTCTTCCTACATGTTGTGTCTATCATTCATGTAAAGAAAATTTAGTAACAGGGCCAACATAGCAGTTAATGTGTGTGTGAGTGTATACACAGAATTGAAATAGGAAGACCTATTTAATTTATTTTTAAATTATTTAAATTACTCTAGCTAATGGTTACCTTAACTAAATTGATAATTTTGAAGAGAGATCAACATAGCTCAACAGAGTTAAAGCAAATAACCATAGTACTTTGGTTTGCAGTTTATCAGTTGATAAAATGTGAGGGTTTATAATATCCTCTGGCTTACTGTTAATTGACTAGATTTTGAGGAATCTATTAATGGTCACAAAAATAAGGACTTGCTCCTTTTCTTTATAAAGACTCTACTTCACAAAGAAAAGCGAAAGAAAAAAACCCCTTGTCTTTAATGTGGCTAGGTAAATGGTCAACAGGGATAAGAGAGAGCAGAAGAGACCTCTTGAACAACGAACAAGATAGGAAATCCATAATCAGTAATCACAGAAGAACATTCTTCCATTTTCTTCATTCAATTCAGTGAGTAATAGCAGCAAGCAAAATCTGTAGTCAAATCCACAAGGTATTTCTAATTTGTCGAGCCAAAGTTAAAGGCAGCCTTATGTTAGGATTTGATTATTAGAGAGACACCTCTACCCAAATTAAGGTGCAAATGAGACCAGATGCTGAAGTCTGTAGTACAGATTTTATTTAACTGTAAACATCAGGTAAAGAGAGAAATAAACAGGAGAAGGGGAGCAGAGAGAAAGAGAGTGATAGAGAGATAGACAAAGCAGAAACATACTCACCACTCCTATGGATCCAAGTGCATCCTGTTGGTCCTCTTCTTCTGGTCTTCTCAGTGGTGGGGGTACCATTAAACAAAGAATTCAACAGGTTCAGTGGGTTAGTATATGACCAGATGCAGCTGGGAATGCTCCAGCACCTCCCCTGCAGGGATGGGGGAAGTCAACAGACTCTGGATCTGTTGCAGCACTTGTGGATCACAGGCAGTCCTCTGGTGGAAGGCCTCAGGAAGGGGTCTGAGCTGTCCTTCAGAGGCCTTTGATGGTTTGTGACTCCTAAGACATGACAGATGCCTCTCACGTGAATGTCGGGGGTAAATGACCTTCTTGGGAGAGGGGCCTAATCTTACAACCGAGCCGGTTTGTGTAGGGGAGGACTGGATACCGAGTCTGTTCTTTATCTGACTTTAGTCTCCAGTGCTGGGTCTTACTTCCTCTGGTTTTGCCATCACCCCCCAAAAACTCCCTCCCCTCAGTTGTGGGGGAGCGTGTGCAAACCTGGCCTCAGCAAACGAGCCTGTGGGCTATGACCTCCCCCTACTGAAGCCTACCAGAGACGATTTTCAGGACAGCTGCTGGGTTTGGCCTGCTTTATGGATACATTCCTGTCCCTCAGCCTCTTTTACTCCTCCTTGGACCTGAGATGATTGGACAACAAGAAAGACACAGACCTGTCAGAGAGAGTCCAGAGGAAGGACATCCATGTGGATGATGAGAGGGCTGGAGCAACTCTCCTAAGAACACAGTCTGAGAGAGTTGGGGTTGTTCTGCATGAAGAAAAGAAGGCTCTCAGGAGACCTCATTATGATCTTCTGGTACTTAAAGGAGGTTTTTAAAAAGAGGGAGGGCAACTTTTTACCCACAGTGTTTAGGTACTGGAAGAGGTTGTCCAGAAAGGGTGTGGACTGCTCATCCCTGGAAGTGTTCAAGACTAGATTGAGATTGGATGCAGCCATGTGCAACCTGATCTAACAGGTGGCCCCCTCCCTGTGCTGGGAAGGGGGGGTTGAACTAGATAATCTTAAGGTCTCTTCCAACACAAGCTTTTCTCTGATACTCTGATTAACAAATGCACATATTTTAAATCTATCACTAGAAATCTTATGTCTAATCTATACATATGAAGATATTTTTATTAGTAATATTTACTCTAAAGGTATTTTCTGTATCAAAAAATATTCAGACTGATTTGCATACAGATATCAGAAGTCAATCCCACATAACCTTAAAAGTGAGAACATAAAATAATAGTTGCTATTAATACTAGTGGAAGACATAATGCAAAGCTGTGGATCATACTGTGAATGCTCCAGAAGATTCATGGCATGTTAAAAGTTTTAAACTGAGTTTTAATTTGTTTTCTGTTGCTGTAGTGAAAATATATGTCTTCTAACCATATTCAGTGAAAAAAAATCTGGCAGGTTTTCAAAACTGTTAGATTTTTAATCTCAACATTCTATTTTGTATATCTAAGCAGGCATTTTTGAGAGGTAGCGCTGGTTTTACAACTGTGTTGTCAGACTGTGTTGCATCTGCCACCTAATCATTAGAATGTTTCTCAAAAAGACTACAGATAGTTCTTTAAATAAGAAAGGAAAATACTAATTTCCATTACAGGTAGTTGAAGAAAGAAAGAAAGAAAGGACATCATTATTGCAAACACTTTAGTGAATTTTTCCTTGTTTCATTTTCTACCAGCTGTGATGTCAATGAATATCTAGTCCTGCAAATGTTCACACACATGAGTAGTTCTCATTGGTTTTAAATTAATAACTGTCATGATAAAACTAACAGCAAGAGACAGGCTATTTGGGAAAGAATCTATACCTGTTGTTTAATTTCTTCCAGGAAAAGTAACCTCCAGCTGGCTATGTGAAATGGAGCTTAAACCTCTTTTTGACTCTAAAAGTTAGCAGAGTATTTAGTGTTTATTTTGCATTTCTTAAATATTATAAATATGTTCTTGTTTGTTTCTGTTCCTTCATATTCCTAAATGAATTTTACATCTGTGATATTTCAGATTTTATTCACAAAAGAAGAGATAAATTACATAGAATGGTAAGGAAAAAAGACTAACAGCTGAAAAATATTCTTCAGCAAAATTATCAAATTACTGAGTGTGTAAGAGTAGACTTGAGTGTCAACTATTTAGGAAGTGAACAATTCTTATCCTATTCTGTCCTCATACATATGAAGTTAATTTATCTTATTAACAGAGAAACAATTTTCCACAGGTTTTCTGTACAAACTCAGTCTGTTTTCTTACCTGAAGCTGCCAATGTGTTGGGGGGGTTTCTGAAGAATATTTCTAACAGTGTCTATTCAGTTATGAGGTAGGAAACAATTTAGAAATGAAGCTTTTGAAGACATTTTTTTTGCAAAATTCAAATCATCCAAATTCTGTAGATGCATCAGCTGATGATTTCTAGCGTGCTTGATTTCAGTACTGATATGCAGTTTTACAGCAAAGACTTTAGGAGTTTGGTAGTCCTGTATTCTTCTTGTTTAGGAAATAACATCTCTTCTTTCTCTGTGGTAGCCTGAACATGCTGTACTTTTGTGGACTAGTGGATGTGTTTTTCAATCTGTGAATCTGATTCTTTTTAAATCCCTCAAAATTAAAATTATGTGCAGTCATATAGATGGTTATGTCTTTGAAAAGGATTTTTTTTTTTGTACTAATAAATGAAGGAGATGAAACTCAAGAAAGTGAATAATAAGCTCTGATCTGATGTCACTCTTCTCAGCACAATTCCAGATCGGTTATGCTTAGCAGGAGAAAAAGTGCAAGTGAATAGGATTTATTTCACCCTGAATTGTACAAAGGATTTAGGACTGCAAAACTGAATATTCTGCTGCTGATAAAATTAAAAAAAAAAAAAAAAATCTAGGGAAAATTCTTTAAGATTTACCTATGTTGCACAATGCAGTTCAGAGAGCATTAATTCTGATGTACAAGGGCAACAATTACGTACATTACTGGGGTCAGTGAGGAAAGCTAAAACTGAATTATTAGTGTCCTCATTAAAAGAAGAGTGGTGATTAAAATCTGGACCTCCTGTTTATAGAGCTTTTCTCACTGCAGGGGAATTTAATTGGAAAAAAAAATGTAGTCTGGATTTTTTAAGGTTTCTCTGTCACTTTTAATAATGGCATATGTACTGTCAGTCCGTGGTTATTCTAATCATCCCATAAACTCCAAAAATATGCAAACCTGTGAGTGCCCAGAAATCGTTTCATTATCTGCATCCTTCAGACCTCTACCACTAAGAAAACAATGATATGATGTGGGGTAGAAGCTACACTGGAAAGTAAGAATGTACATTGGAGCATAGCATTGACAATGTGAAGATTTTTCATGTATTTGGAAAGTTACTGCAGGAACAGAGTCAAAGAGAGGTGACTCAGTCTGTTTCTCTGCCTGTATATCTGAAGTAGATATTTCTGTGTTCCTTTTGGCATGACAACCTGTGAAAGAAAGGTAAGTTTAAAGAATAAAACACGTAGAAATGATAAAGAAATCAAATGCTGTTTATAAAGGATATCTAAATATGGACAGTGGCTACCTACTCTGTGTTCCAATTTCCCTTATGAAAAATAATTTTATTTTTATCCTTAAAAATTATTTTTAAAAGTGAGCTCAGAAATTTAATGCAATAAATGGACTAAAGGAAAACAATATATATGACAAAGTACTGATAAAGCCTTCTTTGTTGAGCTGAAAGGAGCTGTGCATTTTGAAAGGGCTAGAGAATGCATTTGTTATTTTCTTTTCTAAGATATAACAGCATAGTAATCTCAGAAGATGAGGTCAAACATTTCTTCTTTGACACTGATCTTTCCCCTTCCTTTCAATGCTTGATAACCATATATAACTTTAGCTATGTATGTCTTAAGAATATTCAAAAATGTAATTATTTGCTTTGCTAACAAAAACACATGAAACAAGGTTTTGTCTGCCACATCTCTGTGTAGTAGGGAGCAACAAGGATCTGTCATGTATAATTTATATGTTTATAAGAATTTCCATCTTAAGAATTATTTGAAAATTAGAGAACTTCAAACTTCACTTAGACTGCGGACATTCCTATATCTTATACAAAATATTATTTATTTTATGAAAAAAAATACTATGACATTAATAATATTTTGTAGAACAAAGAGGAAAAAGTGAGAAAATATAGTTTTAAACATTAAAAAAATAATTTGGACAAAGTGCAGTCTGTCTCTTAGAAGTTACACAGAGTAATTAATAGGAATGGCAAAACTATATAACTGCAAAGAACGATTCTTAATCAGTTTCCTTTATACCTACAAATTACAATATAAAGTTCTTCCCTCGTACTATTTTTAATATGTTTGTGGTTTGTTTCAGATGTTCAATGCTATAATAATTATAATATTCTTTCTCAAAGAGACTTTTAAAGTTTTCTTGGACACATCTGCTCCATTACAGACTTTGGAAGACTCTTCTGTGAAGTGCATCATTTTTATACATGACTGCTGTAGAAGTATGTATCAAAGTTTTTTGACAATATGACTACATAAGAGATTTCTTTTTTTCTAAAGAAATGGTAGAAAGGAAAGGAAAAGGTTCAACTTCAAATCATGTAGCTTTCTATATGCCATTCAGCAAGACTTGTAAACCTAAATAAAGGATCTAGCCAAAATGAAAACTGATTTGAGAATCACATGTTTAGTGACTATCATTGTTATACAAACATTATTAAATCTAGTGGGAAAACAGAGGTGAGCCTGCCTTCCTGCCTTCCTGCCTGCCTGCCTTCCTTCCTGCCTGCCTTCCATCCTGCCTGCCTTCCTGCCTTCCTCCCTCCCTCCCTCCCTCCCTCCCCTGTCTCCCTCCCTCCCCTCCCTCTCCTCCCCTGTCTCCCTCTCTTACAGCCATTTACAGTGTGCCATTTTTTTCCTACACGGTTGTTGTGGGAAGTACAGTTCCTGAAGAAACNCCCTCCCTCCCCTGTCTCCCTCCCTTCCCTCCCTCTCCTCCCCTGTCTCCCTCTCTTACAGCCATTTACAGTGTGCCATTTTTTTCCTACACGGTTGTTGTGGGAAGTACAGTTCCTGAAGAAACAAAGACGACACACTAGTAAATAAACATCTTTCAGAAAGTTAATTTACACTCACTTCTTGCATATCTAGAAAAACTTTATTTTTTAACCTACCTTTGAGTACCTAAGAGAGTCTTTCACAGATCCTAAGGAACAAAATGTGGAGAAATATTTTCAAGATCAGCATCCAAAGACTACTTCTCCAAAGAAAATATATTTTGAATTGAAAAAGTATTGAGAGAAAGACTGATAATTTTCAGGCAAAGAAAGAAGCAGTGAGGTTGTCAGAGAGCAGAAGGGTTATAGTCCCAGTTCTTATACATGCAAAAATAGCACTGCATTTTTTCACAGGCTGGTGTCTGCAGAGTTGAAAGTTAGAAAGGTCACAGAGAAATACTTTTCTAAAAAACATCTCCTTTCTTAACAGGATATCAGGCTGTCAGTATGCCTCCTTACTTCTAATGTCTACTCCACAGTTTCCCTGGTTTTTCAGTAGCTTGTAATTACTAGGGAAGGTAAAAAATCTCAGTGTAGATGCTGTACCTTTTTCTAATGCAATTGGACTACTTTCAGGATACTTTCTTCAGGGACTGAAATCTCATCAATGTTATTTGTGATTTCAAACTCATTTCCCTGTGGATTCCTGAACCCTTTTTGTTCACAAACATATTTCTTTCACCTCTCAATTCCTTCTTCTGTGAAAACTCTCTTCTCTCTTCTTGAAAATACTGTGATTTCTTGTGACTGCTAAACATCTGCAGAGGCAAATCAGCTGCCACAATGATTCCACAAGGAGAAAGCTCAAAATCCCCTAAACCGCTTGAATGCATCTACTACCTGTATCTTGATTCTCTTTCTTTCTCTCCCTCCTTGAATTCTCCTTGAAAAACTGCCTGAGAACTTACCTTGATTTTGATGAAGTAGTCTGCAACAAGGGATTTGCTAATCTGTTCTTTTACAGTTTTCTCACTCTTGTCATTAGTTAATATAGCCCTGCCAGGTCTAGAGCAAGTTTCTGTACTTTTGTTCTGAATAACTTACAACTGTTCTCAAATTCAGTTCCTCTCTTTCATTTTCTGCAAAAGAAGCAGAATATTAAACTAAGGTGAGCACTGTGGCATAATTAATATGCAGGTGGCATTCACAGGAAGCTGCCAAGCTGGAACGTATAAGACTTGATACAGTACATTTTTTCCATTAAGTTATGTAATTGTAATAACTATCAATTAAGTAGCAGAACTAATTTCTTTTAAAGATACTACCCCTTATTTCCTTTCCTAGGAGTAGATTGTATTATCAAAGCTCAACACCTTCTGCTAAAGAGAAAATCAAGCAGGTTTCAAAGCCAGGAAGTCCCACTGTAATCAAAACTAGAAATATGTAAATGGGTTTTCTAGTACTGGTATTCTCACAAAACTAACAACCAGGGGGAGCAAGCAAGCAGCAGATACCATGCAGGTATCTGTGAGTTGAAGTCAAATTTGTCTTGGAAGCATCTTTGGCATATATTTTTCATGAGCTTTAAATGCCTTTTAAATGACACATCTGTGCAAGACAGTTACAACAGATCCTTTCAGTTGGCTATGTTAATAAAGCAGTCTGGAAAACTATACACTCTGAAAAGCTAGTTAAAAAAAAATTAGGTTTTGATGCTAGAGGAAGCTAATAATCCAGGGGGGAAGGGAAGAATTTGTCTGGTTTTTTCTTTTTTTTTCTTTTCTATTGGTTGCAAAGCAGAAAAATTTGAAAGCTTTTACAACAATAGTACTTAGCATTTATCAACATTTTGTCAGAACCATTCTGGAGCCTCAAAAGAATAAACTTGGATGGTCATGCTCCCCATTGCCTAATCCTGTGTTAATTCTTTGAAATTTACTGTGCATAAATTAAACTAATTTTAATAACTATATATCTTTTGTATTGTTTTATTTCATCTAATCAGCTAAACTACTGCTACAGAGGGGGAAAGAAAAATATCACCAGGCATGAATCCACTTATCATAGAGTAGATATTTGAAATAGATTGTATGGATCACTGCCTAAAATTGCAGGTCCACTTGCTGTATCATTTACAGACCCTTCTGCTCAGAATTATGTACTTCATTTGAGATGATTTAAATTTCCAATATTTAAGCAAAACAAATATTAATCTTCAGGAAAATTTGTTGGACTTATGACAGTGTTCAGTATTTTGATATGCTTTTTCTTATTTAGATTAATGCAATTTTAATAAAAATTTCTGACAATAAATGTATATATTGTTAACACTAGTATAAACATTTCTTAGATACAGGTTTTTTGAAAAGTTTTTTTTTTCTGTCAATTTTAATGATAAGAATAACATGAAAAGAAGTGTATCTTGAAAATGGGTATATTTTTATCATGATATTGATAGGACATGAAGTAAAAATTTTTTATGCAATGCTATGCTCTTGCTAGATCTTACTAGGTTCCAGCTTGATAGCAGAAAAATTCCCTAAAAACACATTTTCACATAATTAGAAGTTTAGGCAACTATATTCTGTTGAAGGAAATCTGAGTTACAAATATATTAAAAATGCAATTATATTCTGATATATAATACATTGAAGTGGAATTAATTCATGAACATATTATGAGGTCTACTGAAAAACCTCTTAAACATAGAAATACTAGATAATTTATTTTTAATGCTCTGAATGCAAGAGCCCCAGATTAATTAAATTAACTTATTGTAGATAATAACTTTAAAAGTAGTATCCAGAGAGAGATAAAAAAGGTTTTCAAGAGGTAAGAAGACCTCTCATTTATACAGCATTTGGAATCAGATTATTATTCATTTAATCTATATGAGTACACACTGTCCATACGTAGAAGATCCAAAGCCTGAGGACATATTTTGTACACATCCTTTTTAAGAAGAATGTGTTATCACCTGTGTTACATTTTTTCCACCACTTTGTGTAGGATGAAAGAAAAAGAGAACAAACCAACCTACCCCTCTGGTCTGCATTTGTAGAGGCTGGTGCTAACATCCAAAGTGACAGAATGCTGCAACAAGAATTATGTTGAACAGCTTCAGTTTTTTGTCACTTTTACTGTCTATCACCACAGCAGAATTTCACAGTTTGCCCAAGAGAGTAAGGACCTCACTACCAGTACAACATTATCACAAAACTGAGGTGTTGGTCTGTACAGAAAGGAATTTCCTTTACAGTAGTGTCATATGTGGGGATTTTGTTTATTTTATTGTCTGTTGTTTGGTTTTGCAGTGTTATTTATAGAGAAAATTTTTCAGTGTCACTTCCTTGAGCATTGAATCCCACCCTCGAGAAAGAGAAAAACAGAGGGCAAGGAGGGGGGGGCACAGGGAAAGACATCAAGCCTGCCATTCATAGGGATCCAACTGATTGCTTTTACAAATTATGGTGTTCGTAGAAAAGACAAAATGAGTCTGGGGCCTTATAGGTCACTGAGATAAAATAGCTAAAAGTTTGACCTGCTTGTACCAAAATGATCATAGGATAATTTGGGCTGGAAGGGACCTCAGCAGGTCTGTAGTCCAACCTCCTGCTCCAAGAAGGGTTGGGTTTGAGGACAGACCATATTATCCAGGGTTTGATCCAGATAGGTCTTGAAAACCTCTAGGAAAATTATAGCATATGTTAGACACTCCAGAAAGAAAAGGGTATTCAAAAATTACTAATCAAACTCCCACCTTTATAATAGAATGTTGTAAAATAAAATACTAATAAAAAGGAACAAGCAAAAGTGCATTCATTTTCGGCTATTTACAAGGTGTTAAAATCCTTTATTTTTAAAAAGGACAGAACTTATGTACTCTAATAAAAGTTTTTTGTGAGTGCATATTTTGACAAGGATTTTAGTGTCTTCAGTTTTTCATGTTACTTCAACACTATTAGACAGTATTATTTCTTTGATCATTTTTACCCCAGAGGATCTCAGCTGTGTCTTATAATCAGGAAGCATGCTTCTTTTTGACAGGTTATAACTTCCACAATAGCAGTTTGGGTTCAATATTTATAGATTATCAGGTGGATCTATGCATAATTTGGATCTGTGGGGCTTTGGTGGCTTTTTATCCTTTCAAGATTCAGAGACAGGAGTACAAGAGTGTATTTTCAGGGAGAGCTGCTGATTTACTTTTAATAATGTCTTAAGTGTTGTTTCTTTCCATTAGTCAGAAGTATAGACATGCAAAAATACTTAAAGCACTGGACATGCTCTGAGTGTATCAAATTTTGTCCTTATAGGGACCATGATTGGGATGATAGCCTTTCTTTGGTAGGAAAAATAAAACCAGATTTAGTTATGAAAGAATTAAAGATCACATAAAAGAGTGAAAAAAATTTAAAAGTTAGTTAAAAAGTTTAAAATGTTTCCTACACTGATTTTTAAGAATACATCTTTATTTCACTCAGATCTATACTCTTTTAACATAAACAATTTAATATTAAAAAATAAAGTTTAATTTTTTACATGTATGGAATTGATGTTTAATAGGAAGCAGATTCTTAATAAGTTCAATATTTTAGCAGATTTATATAGGCTTTATTTTGGTTCAGTTTCTTTTTTTATTTTAATAAGAAAAATAAAAGCTTAGTATGGAGTATTGAAATATATTAAAACAGTAAAAATAGAATAAATTATTCAAAAGGTATGCTTATTGCATAGTATTCCCAATGGAAATTCTTTATGTAGCCTAGTACATTAAAAAAAAAATAAAATTTTACCTTGAGAAAATAACCAAGGTCAAGTCAATGCTGCAAACCTGAGTACATTACGGTGTTCACTGTAACTACAATTAAATTCAAATTGAGACATCAAGGGAGACTTCTCAATTGAATTCAAGATATATTCCCAGGGACAACATGGATAGACATCATGATGAAGTGAATCATACAAAGTTCTTATTACTGATTTAGGTTGCAAACCACTCTAGGACTGAAAGAGGTTATGCTCTTTGTTCTGTTCCCTTTTCCTAGAGAGAGGGATGAAAGAAAATGCAGAGCTAGTGTCCTATCTGTATTTTCTAACTGTATGGACCACTAGAATTTTAAAGACTTTGAAAGTCATCTTTGAAATTTGGCAGGCCTTTAAGTACAAAACTTTTGTCACAAAACACCTGCATAAGATGGCTGGGGTGTTTGTGCTTGTGTTTCTGGGAAAAGCATTGAGTTAACAAAGAACAGCCAAGCCTGGCTTGAAATCTGCATGCAGAGGCAGATTTCTACACTGCTAAACCAAGATACTTCAGGAGTAATAGAAGAATATCCCATTTGCAATGATTCCTTGAGAACAGAACTGCTGCAGTATTAGCCACTGGATAGTTAAACATCACAAGTTCTACTGACATTGCTACTAGGTCTATATTTCAAATGAAAATTCAGCCCTGACAGAACTGCCTTCCTTCAACCCACAACATGATTTCATAAAATTCAGGAAGAGACACTCATGGGAAGAGACAAATAAACAGGCAAAATGTATGAACTTGAAGATGAAATGACTTTAATAGAAGGAAGACACAAATAAGTTTTCTTTTGAATGTGTATATATATGTTTTTTTTCTTCTTCATGCCCATAAAACTGATGCTATGCTATATTGGAGAGTAAGAGGGTGACAGAATAGAGGAAAGTGATGGATTTTGGTAATCTATCAACCAGAATACATCAAAACATCATTTTCTGCTACACTCTAGATGAAGAAAGGAAAACTAATACCCAATTTTACTCCCTGTCACAATAGACTCCTTTGACAGAGAAGATTTTCCTTTTTTTTTGTGTCTTCCAATTAATCCAGATCTTATGTTTCTTTATGACTGATTATATTCAAAGTCAGAAGTTCCCTAAGTCATCAGAAAAATAAGTTGCTCTCTCTCTTTTTTATAAGCCCCCTTTAAGTACTGAGAGGCCACAATGACGTATCTCTGAAGTCTTCTCCAGACTGAACAACCCAAGTTCTCTCTGCCTGTATTCATAGGAGAGGTGTTCCAAATCTCTGATCATTTCCTCCTCTGGACCTGCTCTAACAGGTCTATGTCCTTCTGTCTTAAGAATCCCGGATTTGGATTCAGTATTCCAGGTGGGATCTCATGACAGCAGGTAAGAGGGTCAGAATCACTGCCCTCAACCAGCTGGCCATTCCTCTCTTGATGCAGCCCAGGATGCTGTTGGCCATCTGGGCTGCAAGCATACACTGTTGGCTCACACCCCACTCTTCATTTACAAGAACCTCCAAGTCCTTCTCCACAGGGCTGCTCTCAATGAGTTCTTCTCCCAATCTTTGCTCTTTTCTGAGATTATCCCAACTGAGGTGCAGCACCTTGCACTTGCACATGCTGAACTTCATGGGGTTCTCATGCACCCACTTCTCAAGTTTGTCCAGGATGACATCCCTTCCTTCTGCTGTGTCTACTGCACTGCTGAGATTGTGTCATCTGCCAGCTTGCTGAAGGTGCACTTCATATCATTGTCTATGTATTGATCAAGACATTAAATAGCACTGGTCCCAGCATAGTGTTCAGATGGACACTTCTCATTGGGCTCCATCTGGTCATGGAGCCACCAACCACAGCCCTCTGGCTGCACCCAGACAGACAATTCCTTATTCAATAACTAATAATAATATCCACATCTCCCCAATTTGGAGATAAGGAATTCACCAAATCACAGGCATACATATATTATTTTCCAAATTATTCTCTATTTTTTAAAATAAAAACAGTAATCCAATCTTTGGAGCAAGTATTCTCTCAGAAGAGTTTAGGAAGGGCTTAAAAGCAGTCTTGATTAATTCTTATCAGTAATTAAATTTATAACAAAGAGGTATGTCTGTCTGACACTAAGTGTAGTCCATGGAATTTCATCTAGGGAGCAGATGCAGAATTATGCAGATGAGACTGCTGAAGGACAGTGAAAGAATACGGAATAATATAATTTCAGATTTAAAATTATTGTCCAAAAATATAATTGAATAATGTGGGTTTTATGCTGTGAAAAGTACAGAATCAGAGTGCTCTTCTATCTCTATAATATTCATTTATTACACAATCAGCAACAATGCCCTAACAACACAAGATTCATCAAAGCATAAATCATCAACTTCCAAGATGCTTTGACAAGGAGGAGACAATTTTCTAGATGAAAAGGTATAGATAGCTATAAGAAATGGAACTCTTCATAAACAAGACCAGAACCTGAACTTTTTTTCAGAAGTATGTGTTTTGTCTTTGAAACATTGATGTTTGAAAATCTATTCTAAAAAAACCCCAACAGCCCACAAAATCAATCCAGCTAAGACCCACAACAAAAAAAAATCACCACCACAAAAAAAAAAAAAGGCAACCCAAAACCCTCATACAGAAAAAACCTCAAAAACCAAAACCACCCCCAAATCCGCCCAAACTGAACCCTTATAAATATATACTTGGTAAAGTACAAAAAGGGTAAATATTCACCACAGACTTCAGACAGCACCAGGAAGGGGCTGCTCCTCATGAGAAGGTGAGTTAGGAGCTGAGGGCAGCAACAAGACTGTCCAGGGCAGCCCCAAACTCACTGGCAAGCTGTGTAGCCATACAGAACCCAAGCAAGAAGAGCAGGGCACGTCTGTTGTAGGAATTCTGGTTTGTCAAAGAGTTCATACCACCAGACAAGTCCAGAGTGATGAGGCAGGTCTGAGATCAGGATATCAGGCTCCAGATCAGAAAGGTACGTGGCACTAGACATGACTGCAGTACAGCTCAAGTAGAATCCAGCAAGCAGCATAATCCAAAATTTACTTTGTGCATGTGTGCAGTTGAAGATTTTAAACAAGTTCATCTCATGTATAAACACTTTTGTATTTGAAAGATTGACTAAACCAAAAATTTCATATATTTAAAGAGATACATGGGGAAATCTCACACATATCAGATGATGGAAATATGCAGCAGTAAATATAGTTTATTTCAGATGCTTAACCTATCCAATCAGGAGGACAAATGAAATGCATTGTGACTCAAGTTATCTGTTACACTGAACAGGTAACAAATAATTGACAAGTAAGCATACCTTCCATCCAAAAGTTTATGGCTGAGCTATAATTTGCTAAAATATAGCTATAGACTAATAATTGTGTATAAATAAAAATAAAAATATGAATAGTTCAATTATTATTTGTTAACAAAAATGGGTACTATTGCTATAAATTTTTTTATGAGGAATTCTTTACCTAGCTGTTACAAAATATTTCAGAAGAAAACTTTGGGGGGTTTTTTTATAGTTTTTTCTTTCTACAGATGTCATTTCCTAACAAATTCCTTTTCAATTTCTTGGTGCCTTAAGCAATACTTTGCAGATGCAGAATAGTGGCAGAAAAATAAGAGATTTTTCTCTGCACATGTGCATCGGTTAGAGCAAGAGTTTTCTACGTGTAATTATAAATGTCTGCTTTGCCAGAGATGAGAAAGGAGATTGTATAGACAATTAAACATGTGATTTCTGGTCTCCAAAGTAGGATTATAGATGTTTTAGTAATATTCTAATCAGCAATGAAATTAAGTAATAACATTTTAAAACCATCACTTTATTTGCCAGAAGCTCATCCACTGACAGGGCACATTTCACTTAGTTTTGTTACATATAGTTCATATAAAAATATCAAATGGCAGTGTGCCATTGCAGCAACAAAATATCGCCCTGTTCTGAGCTGTGTCTGAGCTACTCTACTCGAGAGTTATTAAATCCCATATCAAAGATATCAGAGTTTCTTATCTTGTATATTGTATCAGGCTTTGGTTCTCCCAGTTTGAGCGAAAAGCTGAAAAGCTTGAGAGGATTTTTGAAATGGTCACTGAGATAACTGGAGTGTTGGAGAGCACGAGGTATGAAGAAAGGTTGAAGGCATTTTGCTTGTTAAACCTACGCAGTAGAACCCCATGGAAATCTAGTCATAATCTTCCAATAGCTGAAATCCATCTGACTGTTGAGCCTGTGTTTATAAATATCTTCCCCATTCCTACTATACTATTTCTCAGAAGACGTAGACATATCAGCTAAACATGATAGTATCAAGATTGGTTCCCTTTAATTCATGCTGTCTTCAAATACTATTTTGCTTTATCCTCACAGCTTCTAAAGGACATGTTTGTAGCTCAGTTTTCTATTTCTCAGTTCTGATACGTGGATGGTCATTCTCAGTAATGAAAAACCCACCTAAATTCAACATTTCTTAGAATTTTTCTGTCAGTTCTAATAAAAAATTTCCTTGTTGATGTTTTGGATTCAAAAAGTCCAACAATCTTAGCATACAATGAATTTCAGTATATGTGAGCATAATCTAGGGAGGTAATTCTTCAGAAAAAGAAGCATGAAATCTATTTATTTGAGATATGGATGGATATATATCCACTAATCAAGAGAATCTATGAGGCTACTTCTGAATTACCTTTGGAAAACTGACAGTTAATATTTGTCATTTAGATAAAATTATATATTATAATATAAAAGAAGAACATCCTTTACTATATTTTCTCTTGAATATTTGCAGCATCAACCAACATGAATTTTAGACATGCAAATTCAAATGCGAAAAAGAAATTACAAGAATAATGGAACAGAAATACTGCTGGAATATTCTAAATAGCTTCTAAATTGTTCATTTAAAATAAATCTTGTTTCAATATGAAACAGTTCATTTCCCAGGAAGAAATAGTGACTTTTTTTTCATAAATTAATGTTCAGCCAACATTGTGCCTTTTATAACCTTTCCAAAATATGAATATAGTGATTAATTCACAAGACATAGATCTTGAACTACCCTTCTAAACATCAAGAGCTTTCACTGAAGGCCAACCCAAAGCATCTTATTCCAAAGAGAGAAGCTTTGACTTTCAGATTTTCATGAGGTCTTTCAGTCTTTATTTATGTTTATGCTGTATTTAGTTTATCCCATCTGCTTTCAATTACTGTGTCTGCATGTATTTTGGTTTGGGGGGTTTTATTTTATTTTGATGTGGTTCTCTGTTTTTAATAGGCCTGTCCTTTCAGATAAAGAACATTTGATTCCCCTGGAACTAAACATCTTCCAAGGCAAAGCAGGAAAACTAAATGCATAATTATTTACAGCATGTAAATATGGGTCATATCTATGGTGTTTGTGTCGCTATAGTAAGCTAAACTATAGATGTAGCAAAGGTTACTAGAAAGCTAACTGCACCAAAAAAAACTAACTAAGCTTCCAACATCTGTTTAAGATTCAGTTTAGGACAATGAAATAGTTGTCAATTATTTTGTAGAAGTAACATCTAGGTAAATAAACTTAACATTTTGTTGATTTTTTTTTTTTGCACTACTGAAGCTAGTTCCAAAATGAAATACTTTTATTCAAGAAGGACTAATATTATCTGAAATAAAATGCTAAGAGGGACACAAATTTAGAAAGTTGTCTCTTTAATAATGTACTTTGCTACACTGGGGTCCCATATTGTCTGTTTACTCAAGCAGGTGGATTTGCTGAAGAAGTGCTGATGATGCAATGTGCTGACCCACATATCAGTTCCCAACGGAATGCACCAGCTGGTGTAGTTTATGCTTGTAGTTTAAACAAAGCCAAAATTTTTCTCTTTCCATTGTCTCCTGCTGATAGAATATGGAACAATTAAATATTGTCAAGTTATGTTATAGGAAAAGATCTATACTTTCAGTTATTTATGGTTTTGTTTTTCTTTCTTATTATGTATTATTTCTTGTGAGAATATAAAATAAGAAATTAGATCTGGGGAACATTGCTTATATACTTATTAAAGTGCTCAACTTATCCATATATGATAAACACAAATCTTGAGATTATTAATGATTAATAATTGACATTATTCCTTGAACCTAAGTCTACAAAGGAAAATAAATTATTGGTCACTTTTTTATTGTTTTCTGTGGTTTCATTTTCACAGATGTCTAGAATGCTGCAAATTAAGTGTTAAGCAATCTAAAGTTTTACCTCAAAATTAGCATTGTATACTTTGATGGCTATCTCCTCTGAGGCTTTTAAAAATATTACAAAAAACAGTAACAGGGTTAATGAAGTATAAAGGTTAACTTTTGTCATATCTGAGATGCTTTAAATCCTAGATTGTAATTGTGATGTTTGTTTAATTAAAAATAGCACTTTGCTCAGATCTCTGTTAAAAAACAAAAGACAAACAAAAAATAGAACCAAAAAAAAAAAAAACCAAAAAACCCAAACAAAATGTCTCTTTAATAAGCAAGATTGTTTAAGAGAGAAACTTTAACTTCAGTATGAGTCAAATATTTCATGTGAAAATTTTCTCAACATCCAGGAGTATCAATGGTCAATATTTCTTCATAAGGGAGATTGGGCCTAATGTTTTTTCATTTAAAATTAAAATATTGTCTCTAAGTTCCTAATAACAGAACCTTGTGAGGTTATTTGTGGCTCAAGCATAGTCTTTTGCTTTACCAAGCTCCATCTGCTAAATCCTTTAACATTATATCAGAATATATATCATAACATGACTGATCCTCACGTGTACAGTTAAAGCCCATAAATAATTTTTGTATGCATTTATGCATTTGTAAGGAATTCAATATATGAACTAGCTAGAAGGCATAGCATTTACTGCAGGATATCATTATCATTTATGTAGACCTAATGGAGGTGTCTCAAGTATAGACAGCTGTGGAGTACTTTTGTTGTGAGATTGCATGAAGGCTCTAGTCTTGTGTTATGGAGGTTCTGGAACTTGGACTCATGTCTGCAAGACTTGTAATCAATTCATTGACTACTGATAAATGTGATTAATGAGAACACAGGTGGGTCTTTGATGCAGATTGGATTTGGTGTTGATCATGAAATAATTCTAGGAGAAAGCAAATGGTTAATTTGAGTGAATGGTGATGCACAAGGCTCAATATATGAACAGCCATGACCTAATCTTTGATGCTGAAAGTTAAGTTAGCTGTTGGCTAGTCTCCAGGACTGTGGTGAAACATTTCTTGATTGTGATAAAACTTGGATGCTCCTTCCAAACCATGCTTTTGTAAGTTTTGGAGTTTTAATGAAATTTCCACTTTTTTCAGGCAACTCCATAAGGTCAAAATGAAACAGTATTTGAATTTTCCAAATGGGTCAGAACTTTTGATTTCTCTTCTTATATTTTTCTCTTTTTTTCATTCACTAGCTTGCTTTATTCTAAGAATGAAGTAATCCTGGAAATATTATAAGAAATATTAGTCTTTAGAAAAAGCATTTTGATAAGAAATTCTCCATGTGTAAGAAGCAATTTAAATTTTGCTAGACAAAATGCCTTTATTTGTCACTGTGCACTGACATATTCAAATAAAATGTGTACTCTTCACTTTAATCCTTGAGATAATGTGTATTTTATTGTGCTTAGGAACCATGACAACACAGAGATGTTTCGTATTTAAACCAGAAACCACAGTAACATAAGAATATGAGTGCTTGCATAGCTTTAGAGGGAATAGAACTGATTCTCTGTAATTGTGTCTTAGAATTTATGAAAAATTATTTTGCTTTGTATCTGTAATGACAACAGTATATATTTTGACATAGACAAACTCACTTGTGGAAAAATCTGTACGTAAATCAGGCATTGTAAAATGCCACATATTGTGTCATGCAGGGCTTTTATTTGATGTCCTTAGTCATCAGATATTTGGTTAAGCAATAACAATAAATTATTCATTCTTACCTATACTGACGACACCAAGCTGAGTGGTGCAGTTGACACACCTGAAGGATGAGATGCCATCCAGAGGCACCTGGACAAGCTCAAGAGATGGGCACATGGGAATCTCATGTGGTTCAACAAGTGCAAGGTGCTGCACCTGGAGTAGGGCAACCCCTGCTTGGGAGGTGGAACATATTGAGAGCCACCTTGCCAAGAAGGATTTGCAGGTACTGGTGGAGGAAAAGATGACATGAGTTGGCAATGTGCACCTCCAGTATGGAAATCCAACCACACGGTGGGCTGCAAAAAAAGGTTGAGAGAGGTGATTCTGCTCCTCTGCTCTGTCACCCCATGTGCAGTACTGTGTCCAGATGTGGTGTCCTCAGCACAAAAGGAACACAAACAGTTGGAGAGGCCAGAGGGCTGCAAAAATGATGAGTGATGAAGCACTACTTCTTCAAGGAAAGGCTCAGAAATCTGGGGTTGTTCTGCCTGGAGAAGAGGAAGCTACAGGGAGACTCTGTAGGTACTTAAAAGTACTTAAAAGTACTTATCAGGGCATAAAAGAAACATGGGAACAAAGTTTTTAATAGGGCTTGTAGAGATAGAACAAGGAGTGGTAGTTTTAAACTAAAGAAGGGTCAATTCACACTAAGTATGAGGAAAAAATATTTTGAGGGTGATAAGACATAGGAACAGGTTGCTCACAGAGATTTTAGATGTCCTAGCCCTGGAAACATTCAAGGCTAGATTGGACTAGGCTTTGAGCAGCCTGATCAAGTTGAAGATGTCTGGGATCATTGCAGCAGAGTTGGACTAGATGACTTTCAAAGTTCCCTTTCAAGCCAGGCAAGTTATGATTCTATGGTTGTACTTTTTGTCAATCTGATATCACAGTAGAAAGATGTCATATGAGTTGAAAAAGGAAAAAGCAATTCCTTAATGTATATATTTTCTTTCTTCTTAGATTTCTTTACTATAGGAATGCTATGTTTTTAATCCATTCAGTACTTGGAAATGAAATTTCTTGAAATTTTCATATAAATATCTCAGTGTTCTATCATTTTTTTCCTTTTTTTTCTTTTTCTGGAAAAGAAGCCAATAGAATTTTTCCTAGATTAATTATAAAAAGTTAATTCAGTCTTCTTCCTATGCCTTTTTAATAAGTGCTTCCACATAAAATTACGATGTTCTATTTGGAAAGAAAGCATTTTTTTATATGTCACTACATGCCGAGAATTTATACATGATACTTACAGGGATTTTTGTATATCTCTTTTCAACCATTGTACCATTCTGTCTTTACAACTCCTCTGAAAGGGAGGGAAAACTGCATTTTCCTTCTGAAGATGAAAACTGGACTAGTGATTTCGTGAGTTTGAAACAAGAAATTTATTGTTTGTTTTAAAATTCATAGAGCATCTAGAAAACAATCCCCATTACTTCTTTTCTATGGGTTAAATGTATTTTTATTAAACATGGTAAAAATAAGATGGTTTCCCTTGTCCAACTTCAGTGTACTTAACCAAGATCTCACTAACCTGCAAGATATTTTCTAATTCAGTCACAGGTGCAGTCATGAGTAATCAGCTGGAAATGAGGCATTTGGGGTGTGACAGATCTCTTAGTCTGTATCCATTATTCATTCTTCATAATAGAAGAAAACGTGAAGGTGCCCTATCAAAGACAGTTTTTATGATAAGTTTAGTTTTACAAAAGTTGATAAAGTGAATTGCTGTTCTGGTTTTGATATCAATGCACCACCTTTCAATATGAAGAGCAAAGCTCACATTTCAGCAATATAAGGATCCAGGGAAATGCAGGCTGGTGAGCCTCACTTGATCCTTCAGAAGGTTATGGATCTAATCCTGAAAAACGTTTCTAGGCACATGAACAGCAAGAATATCTTCAGGAGTAGTCAACATTGATTCATAAAGCAGAAGCTATGCTTGACCAACTTGATAACTTGATCATAAAAGGTGGGTGGGAGTGTTGATCTGCTTGACAGTAGGAAGGCTCTGCAGAAGGATCTGCACAGGCTGGATCAGTGGCCTAAGGACAGTTGTAGGAGGTTCAAAAAAGCAAAGTCCTGTATCCTCCCCCTGAGTCACAGCAAATTCATGAAGTGCTACAGACTTGGGGTATAGTGGCTGGAAAGCTGCCCAGAGGAAAAGGACCTAGAGTTGCTAGTGTACATATGGCTGAGCATGAGCCAGTGTGTGCCCAGGAGATCAATGCAAATGACATCCTGGCCTGTGACAGAAATAGTGTGGCCAGCAGGACCAGGGGAGTGATCGTCCCTCTGTACTCAGCACCAGTAAGGCTGCAGCTCAAATCCCGTGTCCAGTTCTGGGCCTCTCACTACAAGAAAGACATTGAGGGCTGCAGCAGGTCCAGAGAAGGGCAGCAGAGCTGGTGGAGGGGTTGGAATGCAAACCTTATAAGAATTGGCTGAGGGATCTGGAGTTGTTTAGCTTGGAGCAAAGGAGGATAAGGGGAGACCTTATCTCTCTGCACCTGAAAGGATTTGGTAGTGCAGAAACTCAGCACTTCTGTAAAATTAATCATTATGATTATGCAGAAGCTTTAAAACACTCTAAAACGTGCATCACCTCTTTGGGCATCATGCAGTAGCTCACACATCTTCCAATTTTGACATAACACCCACTTATCACCTCTTTTGTGTATTTTGCTTACTTATATAATCTACCAACATATACATCCTTATGCATAACCTACACATTTCACTTATTTATACATAACTTAAAATTCTCACATCTTCCTCATTATCTTATACATGTTAATGTACTTAAACACATTACTCTACTTATACATGATGCTCTATTTTTACCTAACACAGTACATACATATTTTACTTACGCTTATTTAACACAACACTTCTACCTAACACAGTACTTCTACATTTTACCTTACTTATACCTTTTACAACCTATACATAATACAGCACATATACACTTTGCAACTGCTGTGCATGAGATTACACATTACTTGATTAGTGCCTCTACTTTGTCCAAGTAGAGGGTGCATAATTCAGTGCAGCAGAGTTCTCTTTATCTATTCCTTGCTCTCTTGGTATTTAGCCTTTCAGCTTCTCCTTTCTCAGTTTAGCACAGTTTATCTTTCAGTCCTTGATGCCCCAGACCCAGGCAAGCAAAGTCAAGATGATGGCAGCAACAAAACCCATCCAGTGATCAGCAGTCAAGTTAGTCCAGGAAGTCCAAACAACAAGACAGAACAGATACAAGCCCCTCATACCTCTCTCTTCTTCATCTTTCCACTGAACNACCCACACTCATCCTCCTCATCAACCTCCTTCTCATCCTTCTCCTCGTCCTCCTCCTTGTCCT
>VYXG01008680.1:0-39774 GCA_013397235.1 Lanius ludovicianus
GGTCCCTTATTTATAACAGTTTCTTTAAAACTGCATGTTGGACAGCCCCATCCATCATGTTGGTGCTATTTCAGAACACACATTTGGGGATAGATATGGATGTATATGGCATCAAGCTCTGAGGTGATGCTTCAGAATAGCTTTGTCAAACCTTATCAAAAATGATCATTTTTTTCCTTTGCTTTGCACACAGACCCCTACATAGAGTTGAAAAGCCCAGAGCTTCTGGAGAAGTCAACTGGAAATCCCTTCACAGTTAGAACTACAGCGTATCCTTCCCCTTGACAAGATGTATTTCAGGAGAAGTCTGACAATACTCAAAAGCTTTCAGTCCAGAAAATTTCAGGAAACTGTCCACAATGGAGTTTCTAATTCTCTGGAGGTAAAGTATTTTAAAGCTCAGTGTAGCATAGTTTAAGTAGATATTAATACTGAAAACAAATTAAACAGAAATTAAGCTAGTTTCATATTTCTGCTCCACAGACACTGAATTTGATTCAAGTACTACCATATGTGACACAGGCAGAGTGACAGAAGTCACCCAATTCCAGCATGCCTACATGTACAGGCTTCAGTGACGCACACAGAGGCTACTTATTGTGCCCCATCACACTGAGCAGCAATGAACAAAGAGTGGGCTACAATTAGCTCTTCATTGGCTTTGCAGTAAGGCTTGCACAGGTTTGTGTTTGGGGCTATACTTTGTGGGTTGGAGTTTTTAAAAGTGAGCAGAACTGTAAATCGTTGGCAAGCTTACAAAAGTAATACAGATGAAGTCTGACAGGAGTCAGAGTGCTAAGCTAAGACTTGCTGTAATTGAAACATCAGGCAGTGGAGAGGCTGATTAAAATCAACATTTCCATCTGACTATTTTGGCCCTCCAGGACATGGTCCAGATACCAAATTGCTGGAAATTAGTCATGCCTCGCTCATTACCCCAAAGGCATACAAGAATTTGAACACATAACTTGAAAAACTCACTATGGTCCAAATGGGATACTTTCAAAGACAAGGGACATTAAAAAAAAAAAAAATCCAAACAACAAAACCATCAAAAAAACACAAAAAACCCTTATCAGATTTAGACAGATCCATAATATTTCCTTCATTCCTTTCAAAAATGTTTCTACTGGACATCTATTGATTTAATACATATCCTACCCACCTCAGCATCAAAAGTGTATAATTCATAGTTTTACCATCACTCTGCACAGAAACAATAACTAAATTTTGGAAAGTCATGAAGAAATTCTAATTCAAAGTACTGAAAACAGTATCAGGTACACTGCTTTCATCTCCACTGCATTATTTGTATAAGTCTTAAAGTTAAGTATATATAATACACTCAAGATGTTACCTCACATGTATGGAATACATATGTACAGGAGGAAGAAAAAGTCCCTACCACCAGCAAAAGATGCCATTATTTTACTAGAAAGAAACAGTTTTCTTGAATTTTTTATTTTAAGATCTGCATACATCAAATGAAGTCCTAAATTGAGCAGAGCCAAAGATCCTTTTCTGATCACTAGATTACCAAGGCATGAAGTTATAATTTTATTAAATCCATAAATTTACATTATTAAATAATGAACTAAGATTTGGGACTCAAAATTTTGGGGAAAAAATTAAGGCAATAATGGTTCATGTAGTTTTTGAAATTCCTAACATCAGGCTATATTTTAAATGTAATATGAAACTAATGTACAGCTTTGAGTTACACATAATGCTAGATGATTATTTAGCCTCTTTCAAAGCCAAGGAAAGGTTATGTTTCCTAGACCTTTTTTCCCCTTTTTGAGTCAGTAAAAATCCAATGACTCCTCAAGTCTAGAGAGGTTTCATTTGTTTCCAGATTCATTATTTGTAGAGCCACTAACTTCCTGCAAGAATCTTTCCTTTAAAACAAACATTAATTTGTCAAGGTCAGACTAAAATAAACTTGCTCTGTGATGCACACAATAAAAAATTTCCATTGTGAATACAAACTAGTGTCCTCAAAGCATGTCTCAACTGAAAACAAACACTGAAGGCTTAGATTTCCTATTCTTCCTTATAAATATTGAAAATTGTACATCAGAAAAGGTTTCATGAGTATTTTCCTAAGTTTGCCTCTATTATCTAAGATGTACATGCACCAAGATCAACTGAAATGCAGCAATATCACATTAACACTAAATAAGCAGTACAGTTAAACAGTCAAAAATTAGTTTTGAAATTTTCTCCCTCAATTTATAATTACTCTGGCAAGTGCTCTAGGAAGATAGGTATTCAGTTGTTAACAGCAGAGCTGTTGCATGACAAACAGTGCATTACTTGTGACAAACAGGGGAGCCTTTACTACTCCTGTCCCATGAATAAATATCATAACCAACCAATGCCTACCTGAGAAGTGGGCTACCATCAACATAACACGTTTATTATCTATAATTCAAATGAGAAAAAGTTATGTTTCAATGATCCATGATATTTAAAATCATGGAGCTTGACTGCAACTATCAGCACCACAGCAGGATATATCGCATGCAGCAAGAAAGTAATTTCATTTCCAAAGGGCTCTAGTGAAACCAATTTTGAAGTGCCTAAACAAAAAAAAAAAAAAAATCCCACAGAAATATCGCTGTAACAGCATTTTAAGCCTATACTATCCATGTGCACATTACAACTTCAAGTCTTATTATTCTGGAAAAGTGATATAATTAAAATCCTAAGATTAGGGGCAAGAGGTTTTCTATTTTTTTTCATGTCCTGAGCTGGGAGGGATCCACAAGATTTTCAGAAACCTCCATCTAAACTTAGAGATCAAAACTTTCCTCTGTCTCACAGTTAATTTGGACTCGCCAATAAGGAGAGACCTAGAAGTAGGTTGTTGGTCAGGACAGAAAGCATTTTGGAATTTGTCATCTAAAACATTATGAGCTTTTTAGAATGCTGGTCACTCCATTGTCACTCAGCAGGTCCAGCCTGTATCACAAATTGTTTCTGAAAAACCAGAATTTGAACTTACATGCACTCCATTAGCAACAACAAAAAAAGGACATAAACCCCCCTATTGTGTCTGCTGTATAAAGAAAATAAGCATCATCTCTACACTAGAAGTTGATTGTGAAACGTTTTTAGTATACTTAATTGCAAAGATGGGTCAAGAGTTCAGCTACTGATTTAATATTTCATTAATCTAGGTGACACCACCCACTCTGGTGACCTGCCATAGAGCACAGATTTAATGACTGAATTACCTCTTCTAAAAATTCTTGATTACAGGGTTACTTCTGATCTCCAGTCAGACTGAGATGGTCTTTTGTTAAAGGTGTAATTCCACAACACACAAAAATTGTTATTAGAGAAGGTAGCAGGTTTCTGTCCAATAAAGGTACATAATTTACCTTTTAATTATTGAATCGGGAAAGAACATGTCTGAAGGGGAATTTACAACACCATTTAAGACAATTTTTGCAATATCACTAAATTGCTAAGTTTATTAAAAACTCTGATTAAATGAAAAACACTTTCTTCTTGAACAGCATGATGCCAACCAAACAGGAAATCAAGGGATCAAAATCTGTGTCCTTCACATTCCAGTTAGGAAATCTAAACCAACCCTGATTGCAAAGAATCTACAATTAAACAAAAATTACTTCATAGAGAATTTTCTATAAACATCATGATGTATTCAAAGGCAGTTATTGTGATAATTTAGGAAGCAACAAGCTCAAAATAAGCAGTGTTTGATACCTTCTAATCAGAACCAAGCCAGAAAAAAAAAAAAAAAAAAAAAGGCTTACGTATACTTACATATATTTAAATTTTGAAAAACAGATATGGAATTTGCAAGGACAATGCATATCCTGTATAAAACACCAGATTCTGTCTGGGTTTTAAAGTATTCCCATCTAACATTAAAAAATACCAACCAAAATCCCACAAACAAACAAACAAAAGCAGTGAAGCTAAAGGTTATGACAGAATCACAGAAGTTGAAGACTGAATAGGTAACGTGACAAACTGAATCATGAAGCATCTAAAAGCTCTTTTGTGGATCAAGCCATTAAATCAGAGGCTACAACAAAACCCACCAGAAGTGTCCAAGTCTCTCTCGAACTGGCATAATCCAAGGAACAAGCAAGCAGGCTTTGTGCTCTGTGCAGGAGCAGGTTTATTTCCATGACATACCTTATTGCCAAAGCAGTGAGGACACTGCACATGCAGCTACCATTAGGACAGTACAGATTTTAGGAAGTCAAGCAATGGGTTTTACAGGGTGAATTTAAAGATCAAAATAATTAATCATCACTGATGGCAAGGGGTTTATTTCAGGGTTCAGAGTTTTGCTGTTCTTTTTGAGTTGAGGTAGTTATTCCATCTGTTGAACGACTTAAGGGAGGAGAGGAAAGATGTGAAAAACAGTAACTTTTCTGCTTCTCTTTTGCAAACTGGTCACTTTTTTAACCTCACCTGTGCTTTGTACAGCCAAGAGACAACACTCCTGAATCCTCAGCACCCAACAGACCATGACTACAGCAAATATGTTACTTGCCATAAATGTGGGGCAGCATCAGATGCCTAAAGACAGCTCTTCAAAATTAAAACATTTTTCACACTATAAAGTTATTTTAACCAATAATTCCAGATACCATAAGTGTAATCCAGTTTTCAGCAGGATGACCACTGCTTCAATCCTAATAAAAAATTTAGCTTCACTTACAAGAGTTATTTACACTGAAAAGCAATTTCAGACTCTCTGGCTTCTAGGTTTAAAGTTAGAAGGTAATTTTCACTTAATATATTCCATTAAAATCCTGTCTATTTTTTTTTCCTAGATCCCTTCTTTTGTACTTCTTGTTCATCTTAATGAGATTTGAACAAGTTACTTAAGAAGCTATAAATCATAATTGAAGGTTTGACTGATTTAAAAGCAATCTAAAATACTTCATTGCAGAGCCCTAAATAATAATTTCTACATAGTATTCAAATAATTAACTGTTGCAAAATGAAGGTAAGCCTCCACAACACAGCCATAAAATGAGTTTAGGACTAAGAGAATGCATAATATTGCATTTCTTTCATGTTGCAAGGCTTCCTCTTTTGCACATCAAGTGATTACAACTTACTACTAAGTACAAGTACACCACAAGTTAATTTGTGTAGCATCTGTATTAGTGTATTACAAACACTCTTATCTTACATACTATTCCCTTCACGAAATGCTCTCCTGTTCTTCTCTTCAAAGAGCTGACTGCAGACAGGGAGGAGGAAAGGAAGCATTATCATCTCTGTGCAGGCAGGAAACAGGATCAGAGCAGCTTAGCTACCTGTTGGAATTGATACAAAAACCAAGCCTTTCTCCAAAGCAATCCCTGCCACAAGATTGGCATTCCTTCTGAAGCAGTCTAGCAGATTTCTAAAACACACCCTGAAATAACAAGGCAATCCACACCCTGATTCAGACTGTGAAGGGTCTTTCTGCAGAAGCTAAATTGCTTAATAAATCTAAACCAAATCGAAATTCATTCACTCTGGAAGTAACCCAACAGTCAGACATGATTACGAACAATGATGGGAAGATAAAAAAGCTACTGCTGAAAGGGTTCAAGTTTTATGTTTAAAACTCTTCTCTTGATTTTGGTAAAAGAAAATTAATTGGAAGTCTTCTAATCTAAGTACCTATGAGAAGTTTAAGATATCACAAATAGTACAGTAGAGAAGAACTCATATTTTCACTGATATCACAAGAATGTTCCATCACTTTCTGAATTACAAAGTAAAGAAATAAACCACATTTAAGCAATTGAAAGCTAATCTCAGTCAATAATTAGACTGTTTTTCCTCATCAAGCTCTATTCCCTGGTCCACAGATTAAATATGGTTTTCCTAATTTTATGAGTATCATAAACTGAAAAGATGGTAAGAGATTGAACAAATGACATCAGGTGTTTGGACAGATGATTTTCTAGATCAGATTATCCACCAGAAGAAGAAGGAAAAAAAAAAAAGCCCCAAATTTCACCCCCCTGTTCTTCCATTTACCACCAAGGAATTACAAAAAAACCCAACCACACAAAAAACCCCTAAATCACTCTCCCCTATACAAATGGTATTTTCTGATGTATGCCTATTCTTGAGATATGCATGTAGACAAAGAATTAAGAATGGAACAGACCTCTCAGGACTCAGAAGCAACAGCCCCACATTCCAAGTCTAACATTTAAACTTGCTTTGAGTGCTCACACATTGCTGCTTCTACTTTTTACAAAACTTAGTTCCAGAGATTCTGTGACATTTCAGCATTAGGAAAAAAAAAGCAAACCAAACCTGCTCCCTATTGTTGGAGATTTTTGCTTTCCAATTTTCAGTCAGGAAGGAACTGGCAAATGTTCACTGACTTACTGCACTGTTCCAGAAAGTTTATTTTGAACGTATACAAAAGTAAGCTTCACCAAAAATTCAGTGCTTGGTCTGCTTTGAATTTATTTCATCTGCTTCTGATAAGACTTATGTGACTTAATATTCCACTTCTTGGAAGAGCAAATAGTGGGAAACAAGTCTGCAAATGTACTGTAAATAACTGGGTTTATTCAAACTATTTATTACTAGCAAATTCTACATCACTTATGCTAAGTGTGATTTTCTCACAGCAATTGAAATAATTTTCATAAATACGTTAGCAAACAATTCTGCTGGCAGGACTGGCTGTCCAAAATATCAGTCAAAGCTTTTTTAAAGAAGCAAACAAACATGAAGATAAAATTGAAGTGATTATACTCAATGTTTGCACTGGATCATAAAAACACCTCCTCATTTTACAGTGAACACATTTTGAGTGTTGGCTCTAAGTATGGAATTGAAAATAGAAGGCTCTGTATGAGCCTTTTGAATTTTACCAACTGTGCAATGGAGATACCAATCCAATAAAACAAAATCATTATACAACCCATGCCATTAGTTCATAAATCAGTCTGAGGAAACATGAAATCAAACAGAACCAAGTTCAAATCCCATTAAATTTAACTAAATCTCCACCTCTGTGTTTACTGTAGATTCCTTATTTCTATTGGAAATAGTCTACTAGGAAACCTTGTTTTATTCTCTCAACCCCTTTTAAGAGGGAGGAACAATCCAAGGCTCAAACTGTTGTCTCACTTTCCAAGATGTTGAATGTTGGCACCAGTTGCACAATTCTTAAGCTGAACAACTAAAATACTGATTCCAGAGGGCTGACCTAGAATTAATACTGACCCAAACACTGCTTTTCACCACCAATTTGCCTTATGTTACATAGTACAGGATTAAATACAGTCAAAAGGTTTGAAATCCCCTTCTCCAGACTCCTCAACTGAGCCTCCTCATGTTCAACCCACAGCCAGAGCATTTCTTTGGAAGTGCTCCCATGTTCCCATGGTGTCAGATGCTCACCTGGCACCCAGGACATGTGGGACTGATCAAAGCCCACTTACGAACACGGATTTGTTAAACCAAATTCATCACATAGACATTTTTGTTACTTAGCACCTTTTAGTTCCAATATTTATCCATATCTTGCATGGTATTGGTTCTTACATCGTTAAGAAAAAAAACCACTGAGCATCAGCTTCAAAGCATTTGTAACAATTTCCAGTTTCAGCCTGTGTCTTTTTTGAGAAAGTAAGGATTTTGGATCTATTTTATCATATGCTATGCAATAGTCTGTAAGTCTCTAACTTTGTAAATTGGATGAAAAATAAAAAGAATAAAATGAAATTTTTCATTTAGCAAAAGTCCAACCTGAACTTTAAACCTCTGACCCATCAACTATAGCTACATAATAATCCATCCTATGGATACCAAAAGTATCATTCCAATAGGATATTATTCAATTTAATATTGAATTTAATTTATTTAATTCATTTAACGAATTAATATTTAATTCAAAAAGCTATTTTTTTCCCTAAATTTTCAGGAGCTCTGCTGACCTTTGGTTCATCTGCACATTTTAGAACACTAAATTCATAATATTCGTCTTGACCACGCACAAATCTTTTGTGAACCATTCATATCAATCGGTGCAATTAATGAGCTAAGAATGAGTTTCCTTAATCACATTACAAGGTACCTTTGTTGTGTAGGGCTTTTTAAAAGAAAAAGTGTACTTTTCCCACAATACACAGCTTGTATTCCTTTGTGACTGCTCCAGGAAAGGAAAAGAATGAAAGTTGAACTTATTGCAGCGAATCAAACAAGTTAAAATTGGAAAATCCTTATCAAGCAAATCTTCAGGAAGCAAACTCAAAAACACTAAGTGGCTTACTTTCTCACTGGCACGTTGGGAAGGAGAACAAACAGGACACAGCAACCCCTTCTCTCAAGTAAGAGTCATTAGCATTTGCAAAGTCTAAGCTTTGAAGGGAAGAAAAGCTTCCAGACCCATTCTGCAGGGGAAACCTTTCAAACACCAACTGAGGGCAAATAAACGATGTGCCAAGTCTGCTACAGAGAGAAAACCTGGATGCCAGAAAGTTTCCCTCCCACTTCCTTGGAGGGCAGAAAGAGACAGACATTGTTTATGCCTGCTCCTATCCTGAAGTTCCCAGAGAGCTCTTAACTCTTGATGGACAAACTCCAGTGTGCAATTCAGCCCTGATCTGGACTGTCCTACCCAGCAAGCCCAGAGGCAAGGAATGGGCAAAACCAGATTACTGTCTGCCAGTTCAAGTCTAATATGAAAGAAAAGTTTTAATGTTGAAAACAAAGAAACAAGGCCTCAGAAAAGGAATTTAAGCCAGCACTAACCTTAGACAATCAAGCACATAAAAATATGGCTCACTAAAATCTTGTAGACAGATCTGATATAAACACTGTAGATGACCATATGACATTAGATATTATTTTTAGATCTTATTTTACTCTGCTATGCAGATCAAATTCCAAGGACAAAGTAGCATGTATAGGAAGGAAAAAAACCCTACAAGTCTGTTGAAATAACAAGAATACATACCTAGTTTATATTCCACTCCTCTGTTGGAAAACGTGCATGGAAATTGGGCACAATTACTTTGGAAGAGGTACAATCAGTTTCAGACAAAACTGGTTTCTGAGGATTCTGAAGCTTAAAATTTACATTTGCAATAGAATCATGTCTGGTGTTAGTTTCTACATAATTTGTTTAGTCTCTCAAAATAACAGAACCTGTTAACAGACTTCACTTTGGAGCTGGTTTAATGGTTCCCAGAACCACATTTCATTTTCTCCCTATTCATGGTTCTGTCTTCTATGTCTCTGTCTGTAAAGTCCAATAAGTACAAACTTACTTTTAAAAGCCAGGTGAGAATTAATTATTATTTGATTCCTTTTGAGAAGAATTATATCACTTATGAAGCACTTAGAGTCATCTCAAGGTCATATTTCACTCAGATCCTTTATGTAGTTAGCTGAGCCTATAGGATAAATGCAGGGTCTAAATGTTTGTATACCACAGTCTCACACATTCAGCATTTCAGTGGCACTATTCCATATCAGTCTTAAAAACTTATCATCTAACTGGACTCATCAATGTATCAACCAAATGTCTCAATTTCATCTCATTTCTGCATTAACAGCCCAAAAACTTTAAACTTGTTGTTATATTTGGGGCAGAATAGAGGGATAAATACTTTCTAGGCTTGCAGCCTTGAATTTGGAGGCAAAGATATGTCTGATTGCATTTTTGTCTGCACCCAGAGAAGTTAATGGCCTTAATGCATATTACTTAAAAACTCAATTCTCTGTCATTAAGTTTCCATTTACACAAACCTGGAACTGGCAGGAGTCTACATCCTCTAGTGAATATCTTATCTATCATTCAGCATAATAATTAATGCAAAAGTTCAAAAGAACACTTTTGCTCATCTGCTCTACTCATAATTTGACTAAAAGATTAAGACATCCCTTAATTTTCAGTTCTACAAGAAGATATTTCTTCAAAACTGACCAGGCAGTTCACTGAAATAATTTTGAAGCATGTGGCTATATATTAAATCTGGTGATTAAGCTTTCAGACAGACCTTACTAGTAGCTTTCTTCCAGCCTCTGAGCTTTCACCTTGCATAATAATCCTTGGCTTTCTGGAAAGCATTGAACCTTTGTTGCCAGCTAGCGCGAGTTGCAGTAGTTAACACTACACTTAATTGTGTAATTAATTTATTGTGACTAAATTCCCAGCTGAAAGCTCTGTGAGTCACACAGACCCTGCTCCACAGGTCTTTCCTCCAATTTCAGTTGAAGCAAAACAAGCATTAAGAAGATTTGTTTTTAAAACTGAGCATAACACCAACATAGAGCTACTCTAACAGCTTCTCTGACTGCTTGTATATCCCTTCCATGCTATTTCTGTAGCTCAATGGGCAAGGTCTGTTCTGTCACCAGCTTCTAAACTGAATTTTTATCTTGGCTTAATTTTTTGGCCCCATGTCCACAAAACAAGGGTGTTCTGTTCAAAACTGTTCAGATTGCAAATTTTACCCAACAACCTTCATCCTCATAGTATTTTACTTTCCCTTATCAGCAGTTCCCTCTTACTCTGTAAGAAAGAACAAGTTCCTGCTCCCTGCCTCTCTGTCCTGAGGCTCTAATGAACCAGCTGGATTCACTGTGAGTGCTCAGCTTCTGAGTTTAGAGGCTTCACTCTTGCCACTGCAGACCTTGCTGAGTTTAGAGGCTTCACTCTTGCCACTGCAGACCTTGCTGCACAGGAAAGGTAAGACTGCCTAGCTGTCCCTGCAGTGCTCGTGTGTCACTCAGCCTTTACAGGACAATGAACTCAGCTGTCTCCATCGAGCACAACTAAAAAGGTACTCCTTGTTTCAGCCACATGGAAATAAGTGTCAACAGGCAGAATCTGAGACCATTTAAACAAAGCTCCAGCTGTAAATTGCTTCCCTTCTGGACAAATTACTATGCATTACTGGCAAGACAGTACCTAGTCTTCCCAGATAGTAATTGCTTAATTTGAATAATTAGGTAATCCTGCAGAAGCAAGGACCAAGTTCTCCTGCTTGCACCTGCTTCCCCACCAGTGTCCCCTCCTCAAACAGGAATATGGCAACACTGAGTATTAGCAGCCATATTCACACCACTCTTCACAGGTTCATGCCCCTAAACCTTTACCCTTCAGCATATCATTCAGCAGTCAGTACAAAAGCAATTGCACCTGCTTTAATCAGAACACCATCTAGCAAAGCAATTTCAGGGAAGCAAGAAAAACCGTAAGAAGCAAAGGAAGGAATTTTGCTGTTGCTGTATAACAGGGTTATTGATGAACTATTTTCCTCACATAAGCCATATACATAATAGACCATGGCACTAATTTTGTCATCCAGCCACCACCATTCCCTTATCTGTCCTCAACAAGTGTGCCAGAAATTCTGTCTCTGCTACTGATCACACGTTCTTTTGAACCAGATCAGATTATTCAGCAAGAGCAGTGCTAATCCTTTGGTGTATTCCTATTCGCTACCCATGCCATTCTACAAAGAGCCTTAGCAGACTTCTTTCTAGCCATCACAAAGCAGACTTTGTCTAAGGCAAAACTTATGTAAATTTAATTTAAACAAAATTTAGTTCTGCTTTGCTTCTAGAAATTATTAAATGTTCCATAGCACAGCTGCAGCATCTACCTCTCCCACAATTATAGTCTCTCAATTGCTGAGGGGTTTTTTTTTAGAGCTAGACACACACCTTTGAATCTGTCAAAATTTACCAAGTACTCAGCCATTATTTTCATTGTGTTCCCTCAGAGGAAAACATTATCTACATACACTGAACCCAAGAAATGTGGATGTTAGACCAGAGGCTCATCATAATTCATTTTGACTTCGATTTGGAAAACATTAAACAACCTCCAAACTCTTACATGCTTGGTGATGCTGCCTGTGGACTAGCAGCACACATAGACTGCTCCCTAAAATGGACGTCAGTGTTTCTAACTCATGCTTTAAGTTACATTTCGCTGCAAAACACCCAATAAAACCTCAATACAGCCTGAGAGTTTCCCCTCAAAGGGGGGCTGAATTTCTACCGGAAAAATATCTCATTCCCCATATTTGTGTGAGCTAGAAAATGCAAGAAAGCATGCAACCACGAATATTTGAAAACAGATATTCCCTGTGACTCAACTGGTTATTCTTCCCTTAATTTGAACACCATCAGTAAGCCATAGCGACTGTTTTTGACACTCCAATAAGTTGCATTTCTCACCACCTTTCTCCCCTGTTTAACCTTCACTGAAGGAAATTGTGTGTTGAAAAAAACCCCCAAAAGATGAGATTTTTACATTGAAATAGTGCCAAAAAATGTGTAAAAAAAGCCACTTTTACCCAAACAATAAGGTATTTTCCGACATAATTATTTACAGATTTCCTCTAAAGCAGTAAAACTCATGTTCACCATGAGCAGAAATAGGATACAGTTGTACTCTTCAGTCCTAAACCAAAATTGCACAAGAATGATAATCCCTTCCCAAACATATATTCATGTGCAAGACAACTAATTTAAAAAAAATAATTACCTCACAAATAAGTATTTTTGATCATACAATTCTAATGACAAATCCCTAAGCAATCAGTGTGTTACTATATTGTTATAGATATTTTCATCTGCAATACCAATGATTAGAAATATTACAAGTTTAATATTCCTCTCAAATTTTTTCCACTTCACATAAGTATCATTTGTCTTTGGTGATCTCATTAATACTTTATTCATTGTACCCTGCACAGTACTGATTAACCCCCTAGATTAGTCTTTTGTATGATATTGTATAAAACTCTTAGCCATGGCTAAATGCAATTACATCCAGTCTTCCATCAGTCGCCTTTGTTTCAGAGTTATGACATTTCTCTTTTATGTTGACTCTTAATGAGCAAACCCTAGGTAAGTGCAGGAGCTCTGATTTTGCTCAGTTTTACCAGCTAGAGCATATTGCTGAATCTCTTCTAATTTACATCTATCAGAAAGATGAGGATAAATGGCTCATTTGAAATCCAAGACTCTCCATCACATGTATCTTTCATTCATATACTTATAACTTCAAAAAACCCTCACTTTTCTGCAGTCTTACATTTTTCACATTTCACAGCTGGACTTCCTTCCTCTATTAATTTGAATGTTACCTTCCTGTCAAAAGCCAGGCCCAAAAATATCTATACACATGCCTAGGTTACAACACTTTGCCTCTCAATTACAATTCAGATTACATACTAAACCAGAAACTATTACTTCTAAAAGCAATATGAAAATACAATACAAAATAATTCAGAGAGAACACGACCAGTGCCAGCTTTATGCTTTCTATTACCCTGTATTTCCTGTGTTTGCATGAAAAAAGTGCTTTACACTATTGTCTTAGCCTTAATATCCTTTTTTGATTGCTTTTCTTCAGTCAGGTCAGCCTTCACTACTACTCCATCATAAAATGTAACAGAAATAGAAACACCACATATTACCCAAATGGTTCAGGATTGATCAGAATTACAATTTTCTCCTTGTACAATTTATTTCTTTTGCAACAAGTTTGCTTCAGGTTACTTATAAACAAAATCTAGAAGCATAGTATTAACAAGGCTCTAATTTCTCCATTTTTATTTATACAATCTTTTTAAATAAGGTGGATAGGAGAAGCAGGACTTACAGCTAAGTCTGAAAGTACAGACATTAAAAAGAAAAAAAAAGCTTAGAAATCACAAAAATCCACTAAAATTGAAGACCATCCTTCCTTTTCCTAGCTTAAATGTTTGTCCTTAATGCACAAATCAGTAGCTACCACAATATGGGCCATTGAAATTTGAAAATTCACAGCTGCTTCATAGGAATCCACAGAGGACAGCTCAAACTCCTCTTCCCTGCAGACATCCTCAGAGCACCACTCTGTCCCCATCAAGGCTGATACTTCAGCATTCCACAGATACTTTATGAAAGTTATATGTACAGATAAATAATGAATGAGCAGAATTTCTTGGGATGAGGAAGTTTAAAGCTACAAACAGATAAAACTGACAGCTAAAACCATAATATATTACTCATAAATTGTAAAAGGAAGGATTATTATATAGAAAGCTCAAAAAATGTGTTTGGTCAGCAGCACTAGCAGCAACACAGAGAACAGTAATAATGGAAAGAGACCAATTTTCCAATCACAAATTCATGGGGAAAGACCTTGCACTAAGAATGAGCAGACTAAGAAAGATTAGCAAAGAGCACTCTTCTAGTTTGGTTCCTTTGGAAAGTGTAACAGTAACTGTTATTCCTCAGTGGGAACAGGAACTGTCAGCATGGAAAACAACAATGGTTGGGGTTTTTTATTTTTTAAGTATTTGACATTTTTTTAGCTACAAAGCTAGAAGTTCAACCTAAAAACATGTCAAATGAAATTATTTAATGCAACTCTACATAATCTTCTAGGACTTAAAGTATTCTTACTTATAATGCAAGCAGAGCAAAGTTTAAGCAATCTTAGTTCAGAGATTAATTACCAAGATATACCAGCAAGCTTTTGCATGGTAAGGGTGGAGAATCCTCAATTAGTCTAAAAACTCCTTAATGAAGCAAATCAAGGACCCCGTGAGCGGACTCCTGTATTATCTGCACCATCTTAAAAGACTAAGAAATTCCACCAGTTTATACATATAGCACCCAAGATTTTAGATATTTAACAGCAGGCAGACTTTCTCATTCATGTGAGGGATTGTGTTCCTGACCTAACTTTTAATTCTACTGTAATAATCAATAAAAAGTTATATTTTGCACTCTGTAGCTCTAGTTTATCTTTTAACAAAGCAATAATACTTTATGTGGGGATGTAGGGGATTTTTGGGGAAAAGACCATGCAACTTACCCAGAATGGCATGGAAAGACTAATGAATATTCTACTTGTGTTTGGGTAAGGCTAACTAAGTTGAAGAATTACTATTCCAGGTAGAACTCTTCCTGCACCATATACCTTTATGACATTTAGACAGTGAGAACAATTATTTAGGTAGCACAATGAGTCTTGAAAGGTCTAAAAATTTGTCATAAATCTAGTCACGATATAAATACTATTAAATTCACATATTTTCCCACACCTTTTGCCTCCTTAGAAAGGAGGTTTTCACGATTACAACTTCATTCTCAGATATTTGCTTACGTTATATAACATCAAGGAACATACTTTTTCCAAGCTAAATCTTTAGTTATAAAAATATTTCATTTTCTTCCTTGTCAAAGGCAGAAGAAATGATAATCACAACATCCAGCTTTCCCATTAACAACACCACAAGCAGAAGAAGATAAACACCATTTTTATAAAGTCCATATTCTCCCTCCTTTTCACCAGTATTTCCCCATAGTCTTGACAGCATCACCTCAAACATTCATTAATTACTCTATCAATTCAAGACTGTTATACCCAATTCCTCCAACCACCACCCAGTCCCGTTTGCAAACAGGAGGAGCCACGGGGCACCTGCCCTGGTTGGCTCACTCACCAGCCGTGCCAGGAACTCATCTTCCTCACTGTGCAGGAACTCCCTGGCTCATCTCTCCGGGGTGTTGTATTTCCAGCAGACGTGGGGTGAATTGAAGGCCCCCAGGGACCAAGAGCCAGCCCCACCCAAACACACACAGAGCACGCCCTTGATCTGGGCACTGAAGCCAATTGGTGCACTGAGGACCACGAACACTGGTGAGTTGAAACTGATGTGATTCCTTGGAGCTGAGAATAATTAGCTAACCTGCATGTTTTGGTGCAGCTAGATAAAGTCTTACCTGAAGGCACTAATTACCTTTACTGTAGCTATCACTGCTATTACCAGGTTTTTACTAGCTAGCTGGAATAAAATTACATTTTGCAAGGCTTTCTCCAAGGGATTTTGACAAAGTCCTCAGTGGATAAACTAGGAGTGATTTGTCAGGGCTAGTGATGTATTTTATGCTTTCTGCACTGATATTTCCCACTGGATTTGATAAATCCAGGTTTAGTCAGAGAAATCAGAGGACTGCTCATAGCAAACACTAGGTAGCTTAAAATGAGAGTTTGAGAGGAGCCAAGCTGTCTTTGTGTCTGTTCAGAACAAGATTAGGTTTAGGCCTGTGTAAATCACCTCAAGTACAAGGTCACAGGACTTCTGACAGGGAGCTGTGGACTGTGCTTACACATGCCCCATTCTTTCCCAAGGGCACTCCTTTAGCGAGGCCTTTGAGACAGTGCTGATGAGACAAAATCAAAACACAAAGCCACGTCACGCACGTTTGTGTTTTTAACAATGCTCCATCTCTGATCAACACAACAGCAACATCTGCCTTTCCCTGTCGCTCTGAGAGCAGCATGTCCCTCTAAAGAGATGTGTCTGCACAGCCAAACGAAGTGTGACTATACCACATGTGAGCACACTTGCACTAATATTCAAGTAGTACTAAACCCCTAGACATTGCTGAAGGAATCAAGCATCAGCAGTAGGTCAGCTCTACAGCAGATCCAGTGAGTCACCCAATGAATATTTTAGCTGCTAATCCAGCTCAAACTCTGTGGTCACAGCTGTGGGTAGAGATGTGGTTATAGTTCCTAAAAATCAGCACAAATATTCCAGAGCTAAACCATACTGTCATGCTATGTTGTTACTTGAATATAGCCTAAAAAGCTTTGCATGTGCTTTGTCTCCAAGTCATGTTCAAAGCTTTTTAGCATGTCTCCAATCTGTTTCTGAACCTTAATCAGGAACTAAGCCTGAGATCTCCATGTCACTTTACTTCTGGAGGCATAAAAGCATCAGTCTTCATCATTGCTGCTTCAATGTTTCTCATAATTCAGCCTTAAGCTGAGTTTTCAAAGACCCTGAGAAAGAACATACTATTTGTTCAAAAGAGCTGCTAAATATATTTGCTAAATAAAGATTTACAAATGCTTTAATCAGATTTTCTAACCCCAGAAGTAACATAGGTATCTTACTTCAATGACATATATGTGGCATTATAGATAATCTGCTGGTGAATTTTTGTGACTATTGTATGAACTGGAAAGAGGTTTTTTAATATTATAATCAGCTATCAACTTACTAATGATAACAGTAATCTTATTGGAAGTGAAACAATATAGTCCAATGACCAAACTCCTCTGGAGAAATGGAACTGTAAAGAACAGTTTCCAGAAAACTAAATGAAACATCCCAGACAAAAGAACCCCTGAACAGAAAAAAACCCAACACCACAAAAAACACCAAACAAAAAAACCAACCAAAAAAAAAAAAGGAAAAAAAAATTGATGAAACAAAGATGAAACACAACAAACCCTAAAAAACCTCCCTCTGATTTCAAAAAATAATTAATTTAAAATAAGCTCAAATGGAAATTGACAGCCTTAAGTTATTCCAAATGCAGAAAACCTACAAGGCTAGTGTATTTCAGTTACCACAAAGTGTGTTTAATGCCAGGAAATTTACCTTTGTTTGGAGGACTAAGATGGCCCCTTGTTTGGAAGGTACTCGTACGTAGGACACTGCAAAAACAAATTCAAAATTATACTTCTACAATGTCTTGGTTTGAAAAGACAGATGTCTGCTAAGGAAGACAGGAGCCTCCCTTGAAATGAAGAATGCAACCCCCTTCTCTCTGAATTGTTATAATTTTGAAATTAAGGGGCTTTTAGGCAAAGATATAAAGAATAGGAATAACAGTTCTTTACTAAAGGACAGATATATAAACAGGCAAACAAACAACAATAACTACAGTGGTGACATCAAACAGAACCACAGACCCAGTGCAGCCTCTCTCGGCTGTCAGGCCCNTCAGCCGAGAGGAAAAAAAAATGGCAGGAAAACCCGCAGTGCTGATGAGAGTGGTCTGCCCGTCTCCACACCAAGTCCTGAGTGCCCAGCACACACCCAGGTGAGGACAGCAGCCCCAGATGGGCTCCTCCTCTCCATGGCCAGTTCTTTTGTTTCCCCCAAGTACCCAGCCATTTGTTCTATTGGTAACATAGTATGGGAGAAAATTCCCAAAAACTCCCAAACCCCAACATACAAGTACTTTTCAGATTCACATACCCACAGAATTATGCACTGGTATACTGAAAACACTGTAATACTCATAATGATGAAACATATCAAAAGTATATTTAAATAAAAATTAGGTAACAAAACAGGCTATAGTCAAAACCGTTCTAAAGCCACTCATCTCTACAAAGACCTGACTGCCCCTGCCCTGAAGGAGCGCAGCAGCACCTGCACCATTTACAGCAAAGTAAAGAGAACAAACACAGCTCCTGAGGGGGGAAAGGGCTTGGGAAAGAATTTCAAAGGCTTGAGTGCCTTGAGGACCAGAAGCCCCTCGCCTGGGGCCCTCTGCACCCCTGCTGCTGAGGGGCTGTGTTGTGGCTCTTGTCACATTCCTGATGGATGGTGGCCCTGGTGGTGTCCCAGTGGCTGGTGAGCTCTGCTCTTCTGACCTGCTCCCTCTGAGCTGTGGGGAATGCCTACGGGGGATGAGGAGGTTCCCCATGTTTAGCTTCCCTTAGAGGGCAGCTTGCCCTTCCTGAGGGAGCAGCCCTGCTCTTTCTGCTTGCTTATGTATAAACAGTGTTTTACTTGGTATTTCTAGCTGAATGCATGTGGGGAGCAGGACTTTTTGACCCAGTATCTAAAGGCTCTACAAGCCTGTGGAAAAAGCAATCACTGACTTTCACTAGCAGGTGGTTTTCTCCACATCAAGTCCACAGGTAACAGCAGTAGTGCTGGCAGCTTTCCATTGGGAAATCTAGCCTGCCAAAGGTGAGGCTTTCGATATCTCCTAGAGGTAGTGGAAAAATAATTTAGCATGGATCAGAAAAGACAGTAATGCTGTGGAGTTAGATGTAACTTATGGAGGATAAGTTTTAAAGTTCTTTTGTTGAGGGCTATTAGGCACAACGAAGTGTGCCAATGAGAAAACCAAAAAAACAGTTTTTACTGTCCTTCTAAGGACTAAGCTAACTTTTCTAGGCTGATGAGGGACACAGGGACACAGTGCTGCTTATACTTCCTTTACGAGATACTGAACGGTGCTCTTATGCTATGAAAAGAATTGAAATTAAAATAGTCTTATCTGATATATACTAAAGCTTATATTCATTGAATGATAGGTTACAATGAAGGATTTATCTAATCTTATCTAATTTCCTCTCAGGGAAAAAACTGAAACCTTCCTTCAGTGCCCCAGCTTGGCTCTCAAATATGTGGTTATTTTCTTCTTTTCCACCACTGCCTGACTGAGCCAATTTCTCTGCAAAGGGTACTCTGCTGTAGAAGCTTCAAGTGCTCTTTTGAATGTTAAATGATCGGGAGGGGAGCTGTGGGTTATTTTGGCTAGAACTTTGTATTCTGAGATACACCTGTGTGTATCTCACATTAGAAATCAGACTAGTTCTTTGACACCTCTGCTTGTTAATGCTTCAAGCGTATCATGCCTATCCAACCTCACGGGCAGAGCAGGGAAACTGCAATGAGCTGTTGGTTATTGACTGTGCAATCTAAGTTTCATGTTAAAAATGATTTTGATTGTACATGAAGGAACCTTTTTAGATTATAAATAAGCAAAATGGATGTTTTTTGTCAAATAGTGACAAATAGATAATAGCTGATGCATTATTGGTCACAGATCTGCCTTCAGTTATTGATTTTGTATGAAAATTAGCAGATTACAGATTTATTTTTTTTTCCCAAAGGGTTTGTTAAAAGAAAATGGTATCCATGTTTTTGTACAGGTTTTTGTTGTTGTTGTTGTTGTTGTTTTCAGTTTGGTTTTGAGATGGTAAATTTGGTCTTGTAACCTTTTTTAACTTAACAATTGAAGGCATTCATAGGGCCTTCTTGGAAATGCATAAACTAAAAGCTGTTGTAAGGCCTAGTTAAAGATAATGTAAAGGAACTGTGACAGATGAAGTATTTTGATACAGTATTTAATGATAAAATCTGCTTTGATGATGTGACCTTCTTGTGGGGTGACTCACTCTAAAAGTGCTGTGTCTTTCTACCTTGCATATGCAGCGCCTCTCCAGTTCCCCTGCAGGTTGCTGCACCAGGGAGTTCAGGATTTTTATAGTCTCTGCCAGTTAATCCCTCACTGGATTCTATTATCCCATTTTCAGTTTGGTCAGGTATCACAGTATGAATGTAGATTAAGATTTCAATGCCCCTTCTTTGCCAAATGACACCTCTCATATTTACTTTTCAAAGCTTGTATCAGCAAGATGTTACAATGCTTGGTAATCTCTGTAGTGCTGATAGTAGCAACAATACTCTTCCTATAGCACCCATATCCCCCCAAGAACATCTCTGACAGTTGTTTTTCACTATTGTGATAGATGAAAACTGCTCTGTGTGTTCCCAGATAGGTACCACATAAATCCCCGGGGCAGGGGGAGTGTGAAGTGTGCTACGGGAGAGGCCCTGACGCAGTGTTGGGGAAGAAGGGCTGAAAGCAGCCTTTGACTGGTGAGATGCAGCTCAGGCAGAGGATCAGCTGCTGGGCAGGACACTAAAAACATGATGAACCCGAGGGCACTTAGCTGGAGTTTGCTGCAGCTCAGTCAGTTAATTGAAACAAAAGCTGGAAGCAAGGAGCTACACTAGAAAGATGACTGGAAAAGCGTTCTTTGTTAATATTTATTTCTAGCTATCTTCCACAGATCAATCAATGTTTTTCTACTTAGCAAGTCAATTATCCTTGACTACACAGAACTATAGTCCAGCCTTTCAGATATTCAAGGAGAAGCAGGAATCTGAAGCCTGGCCCTCTCGATGTCTGGGGCTGTGGTGTGTAAGGAATGTAACCTCAGTTAGTCTGCAGCAGTTTCATGTTATGAATATCTGTTTTTCTGATGGCTATTTCATCTGACATGAACAAAAGGAATGAGACAAAATGCCATGAATGTTACAGTGCACTCAAAAGAGCGAGAAATTACTCAGGACAGACATGCCTTACTAAATATCTCTGTAGAGTGGAACATTTTGTGTTTAGCAATGCTACCTTGTAGTTTGGGGGTCTTTGGAGATGGTCACTGTCCTTGTATAAAATCTACTGAGGTGTTTGTATTGGATGTTCATGGTTTAAAAATCTGAAGCTTTCCAGTTGAATTTCCTTGACTTTGTGATATGTCATTTAGAATGCTGTTTAAGCACTTTTGTTTGCTAGGCTTTTTCTTCTTTCAAAGGCTAGGGTTTTAGGCCTTAGAAACAGAAGGTAAAATAATAAGGTGATTATACCCAAAATTGTTTTCTTAAGCTACTTTAAATAGAAAAATTAAACAACTTCATTGCTTTGCATTCCTTGGCTTCCTTGCAATGGTCTGTACCAGTCAACAAAGCAGATTGAAGTGGGAAAGGATTTTGCTTTTGTAATGTACTTGTAGGGCAACCTTGCAGAAGCTAATAAAAAAACTGAATTGAAAACTGAAATCTAGAGAAGTTGCTGTGCAGTTAATATTTTGCAGTTTAAATGGTGCAGATTTATATCTGGTATGGCAGTATTAAAGAATGTTCTGAGGGTTTGTTTTTTCTGGTTTGGTGTGAATTCTATGGTCTTTTAACAGGAAAGATGAAAATTTATACTTTTAACCTGAAAAACAATATGGTAACATTTTGAGGAGGAAAAAGGGATTTTCACTTTCAAAGCAAAACAAATGTAGTAAAGAGCTTTGTATTCTTATTACCGTGTAAGGGCTGCATATACAGGTGAGAAAATAATGGAATAGAGGACATCATAGTTAGTTGTTTGTAAATTGGATGCATTTGTGGTTGTGAAAAGATTTTAATTTCTTATTGCTTTGTGGAAATACACTGCTCTGTATTTCTCATGCTTTGTCTTCCTCTCAAAAGTGCTATTTGCTATTCCAGCTACTATGACCGAACTTCAGTTCGAACTTCAGTTGAAAAAACCTTTTTTTGCAGATTCTGCCATAGGTCTAAAGAAAAACATTTTTATAAAGAAAGATTAAAAAGTCCAAGTAGCTTGCAAATTGTTCTAATCCATAAATGTTTATACTTATTTGTCATACATGAGCCTGCTGACTGAATGCAAGGTCTATTAACCTTCCAGACCAAAGTTTTTTCAGTTCAACTTCCTCGATTTTGTAGTATTTGCCTCATTCTGACTGTTAATGATGAATAATTCTTCTAATGCATTTAGAACTGGCAAGAAACAAGTTTAATGCAGATATCCTCTAACATCTATTGTCTATTATAATAAGGGTATATTGTGAAGGAAGAAGATGCTTCACTTTGTTTTTGGCATCAGGTGGAATCTGTAGCTTAGTCTATGAAAAAGGATTGCCATCCACGTTAGCCAGGAGAGCAGGTATTTATTGTTTTGTCTTTTATGTTACTCCAGCAGATTCTTCTTATATGAGGCTTTTTTGTAAGGGTACGATATTCTACAAATAAAACTCCTCGACCTTGTCACTTTCAGAGTAAGACTAGCATAACAAAGCAGCCCCCTAATGGTTTGATGGTTTTATCGTTTGGTTACTTCAAAGACCATATTTTTTTTCCCAGTATAGGATGTAAGCAACAGAATTCAACTTTGTAGATTTTTCAGTTTTCTAAAGCAATATAACCCCTGGCCCATGGCATATACAAATTGCAAGTGCAGCCTAACAAAATAAGCTAAAAGATTTGGTTTATAACATTCATTCTGGGGCTAATATACTGAAATTAATGTGAAATATTTGCAAAGTATTTTATTTGGCAAGGAAGAATGGACTGTGACTTTTCTCCTTGTGTAAATAAAAATGTCAGTCCCATATAATGGCACAATGTTACAGTACTTACATGGCAGCTTGATCAATCTTTTCAAGGCTGTACCTTAGATCTTGAATGGACTCTTACCACTGTAAAATACCAATGCTTTATGCTGTACATGATTAAATTCTGACTAGAAATAAATTTCTATAGGGCTACATTCTGCAGGTTTCTAGAGATGATGATTTAAATCATTTGCATGCCCAGACTAAATAGAAACCGTTTTTTTTGAGAAGTTTTTGAGACATTTGCTAGTGATAACAAGGAGTGGATGATAGGGAATAATCCAGCAGAGCAAACTTGAGTGATGTTTATCAACTGAATTCTAAAGGAGAAGGAATAAACTCTTTGAGGAGACATTTTGCTTGAGGAAGAACAACCCCAATTGCTAAAACCTCCCACACTTTTCTCTTCTCCTTAAAAAGAAATCTATGCAATAAAATGTTCTAGGAGGATTTTGCAACCATGCAACTAAACTGTCTATTTTGTCTGGAATAACTACCATATTTCTTTGCCTAAAAAATTTGGGCTAAAATGAATTTAGAAATTTCTGAATAATTATGATATTGGTAGCAGATCTGTTCTGTTATTGAAATTCTGTCATTTCCTTCCACCAAAGAATTATCAAGGAGAGGTGTCCTTTATTCATATCATATGTACAAATTTTTTCAAGACACAAAAGGGAAAGTGATTATTTCTGTAAGAAAAATCTACCCTAGGGAAGATACTTATTTCTCTCTATCATTTGCTGTACTTTCTTTCCTTCCCCCCAGTCCATTATATCCTCGTGATCTACATGTTGTTTACATGATATTTTGATGCACTCTGATATTCTGAAAAGTCTCAGGATTCTGTTAGAAAGTGCAACACAATGGCAGTTTGATCAATCTTCTCCAGTTCCCTTAGTACTTTTCCTTCATCTCTTGATTCTCCTGATTTGGATTATAGCTGTCAAGAAAATAACCTGGAGAGCAGAGAAGAGTGTGGGGTTGGTTTGTTGCAATTTTAAAGTTAAGAAAATGATAAAAATTATTGGCATATTTCCAGACACTTCACATGACACATTTAAAAACCTAAAAATAATCAATCCCATCTCTATTTTTTTCAAGTTATGAAGAACCAATTTGAGAAATCTGAGAAAGGCTCTTGCCTATACCCAGGAAGAATTGTCTGTATTTAGTTTGGTTTTGCACTGTAGCAGAGCTATTCCATCTCTGCTCTCTAGTTACCTCTACTTTTAGAGTCCAATATAATAAAAAATCCCAAACAAAGGAGGGAGAAAAATTCAAACCACGATTTGATGTATCAGGGAATGCTATAGCGTATAAATATTTTTGTGGAACTTATTAACAAAAATCAATAAATTGTGTTGGTTTTTCCAGCAACATTCTTCAAAGGAGACACTTCTTTGCTTTCTTTTCCTTTGCTGTTGGACGTTGGTTTTCTCTTCTGAACAAGTCTAATACTTGTTTCAAAAGGGACAACTCCATGATATTTGAGGGGAAAAATAATTTTGCTGGCTCCAAATCTTGTTTGTAACAATAGGATACAGTATTATAAGTGACAGTTCCAACCATGAATAACAAATATAATTTAGATTACTCCATGACAGCACAACATGCATCAATTGATAATTTTTTTAAGAATTAGTAGAATTAGTCCGTGTGTTGAACTACCATATACTGTTTTCTCCACTTGTGAGTTGACAGAATATTTTTCTCCCCATTTAGGACTTAGTGATGTAGAAAAAGCACATTAGCCAGACACCAGTTACTTACTGCTGTATCATGCCTGATTGATGGGGTTTATTTTACTATCACCAGATTAGATAAGAGGGGAGATAAATGAGAGAGGCAGAGGAACTCTCTTTTTATGGTGCCTAAAACCACCCTTAAGAGGCTAATGAGGTTAATGCATAGCAAGGTACAATGGTAACTCAGTCATTCCTTAAAAAACCCTTGGTACTTCTTTGCTGTGAATTTGTAATGGAAATTTCATTTAAGCAAGTAGCTATCCAGAGCAACTATCATCCTGCAGGCTTTGGGGAGACTGCCAACACAAAAGAAATATGAACTTTGCCTGGTGAAGACTCATCAAACAACTCAGGAAAGGCTGTGAAGGATATCTACAGGCAGGTTCACTGAGCACATAATCCAATTTGCTTATTTTCTGCTCACTTTGTACCACCCCATCACCCTGCTGAACTGCTGCTGGAGTTCATCTGTACCTCACTGTACTTGAGTTTCTCTGAGGATTTCCTGTAGTGGAAGTGCTGTAACAACTGCCCCTGGCTACACGGGCTTGGAAAGGGTTCAGATAAGACAGGACTCGGTATTTTAACTCCTTATAGTATTTTCTGTGCACGTTTGGGAAGTGACTTGCAGTAGAACTTTGACGTTTTGGAGTTCATTTGGTTGATAGTTTTTGATCTAAGAAATTATTAGACAAGTTGGGCATCATCACACCAAGATTAAAGTGGGACGTATTTTTCCATGGTAAAAGCAGTGTGTAGTTCTGCGTTTCTGAAATGTACTCAGTCTTTTTGCTGAATACTGGAAAGTGCAGACTTTCTCTCTCATTCCCTATTTCTTGATGTTTGGAAGCTGTGCTGATACTGTGACTGGTGAATGTAATTCAAGCTGTAGGAAAAAAGTAATCTATTTAAAGACTAGGACACTAGGAAGTGAATAATTCAAATGATAAAATATTAAGACATGTTTTTCAGCCAGTGCAACAATGATCTAAAATTCATGCATAGACTTTTACTTGCATGGAATTTGGGAAATATAGGAAGACATCTGAGAAATACCTACTAGTGAATGCAAAATTACAGCACACAGCTCTGTTTGTGTGCAAAATTACAGCACACAGCTCTGTTCAAGTCAAATATGCCTTTAATCAGTTTCACAGTGGTGGAAGTGTAATTCAAATTGGAGTTTATACATGCAATTGGCTCACAAGGAATATCCAGTCTACTCTGCAATCCTGTAATGAAAAGGGTCACAACCTCATTTGTGCTTTGGACTTTTGATGCATTTTAAGGTGTTTTGCACTCTGAAGTGATGTAGTAGATTTCAGTATGAGTAAAGCCACTGACTTTTTCCTGTTTCTAAGAGGCAGAGACCTTTTTCTGAGGACTCTGAAAAGGTTTTGCCCAGGACCAGCCTTAAAGTATGTTTTTGCCTGATTTCCATTTTGTGACATAATTTATCTGCTTTAATAGTCAAGCCACTCAAATATAATCATGTAAAGGGAAAAGTGTAGTTTAAGAATCTTTAGTAATAAAATATTAAACTATCAGCTGTGTTGTGCAAATACTGTATTAATATTTCTTTATAATGAGATTTTTATTTTCACAAATAATTGTTTTACTAGGAAACAGCTGAATCTCTCTGTAAACAGTCTACAGTGTTTATTTGAGTTTATTTTTAGTCTTAAATGGTTTTTAAATAGTGTTGCTTATATTCTTTGCCTTTCATTGGACTGGGAAGAGCAGGGTTGTTTTGTTTTCAGTCTGCAGACACATCTAGAATGAGGAATGAAGTTCAATCAGTACCCTTAGAATATTAATTTTAATATTCAGTGCTGCTGCCAACAAAATTAAGGGCCAAAGTCTTTATGCATTAACCTAATCTTGTAGTATTTGAACTGGGAATAATTGATGCATTTTTTTGAATGCTGCTTTCTTGATTTTTTTCTTTTTAATGCGAAAACCCCCTTTCTATTAGCATATATTGATCACCAGATTTTATAAAAAGGTAAAATTCAACATTTTTATTCCACCAATGCACCTGGTTTTTTTACATTATAAGAAATGTCACTGGACTCTTTTAGCTGTAATCTTAAAAGAAATGCAAAGAAATTAGAGCAATTTTCACTTGGACAGTTGCACACATATTCAGAGATTGCCAGATGTTTTTAGCTCGCCCTCATCTAATCTGTAGTGCTTTCAATACAAACAACTGAAGACCCAAAGAACTTTACTCCCCAGTGTGCTTACATTTTATTTTCCTAAGGATTTTTCCCCTGCTTGTTCTGCTGCCCCACCACTGGACATTGCTCTGGATGACAGTCTCATTATCGACAGTTTGTTGCAAAACACAAAATCAGACTCAGAGTTGTGGTGAAAATGCACATCCAGGAGTACACTTTGTCCTAGTTAATGACAAATTCCTAACATAGTGTGATAGAAGAATCTTAGTCAATTTGCTCGAACCTGTACTCTTAAATCAGATTTGGTCTTAAAGGTCAGCTTTCCATAGCACTAAACTCTCCCAGCTCTTAGTAGTAATTAGTGTTACACAGCAAGTTTAATTAAAAACCCAATGCAACTGAGCATATCAACTTTCAAACACTTCAAATAATTTTAATTATATTAAGTCTGAGGGTTTTTTCTTCTACCAAGTGTGTCTTGCTTCCTTTCCTGTGATTTTGTATGTATTATGAATTAAAGAAGGAGGAAAATGATGCCTTCTTGCCATTGGAAGTTTCTTTCTGCTCGGGAGTATTTTTGCATAGAAGATAACATAAAACATTGCTGGTTTTATTGGCTTAATGCAAACCAAGACATAAAGGGAAAAATAAAACAATGATAATTTATTTTGATAAAATAATTTAGAGATATCTGTCTTATTTTCTGTTTGAAATGTGCACCTTGCAGTTCAGGGAGGGAATGGATATTTTTTCAGGCTCCTGCTTCTAACACAAATCTGAGATTTTGGGGTGTTTTTCAGCAGAGAGCTCCTGCTTTTGTTCCTATCACATGTTCCTTCAATAGAGCTGGCTGAAAAACTGGCTTTGTTTGATAGAACAAGGTAGTTTGGAAAGGTCTTATCCATCCATGGGTGTCAATACAAGCTACTTATTTCCTTCTAGATGTTTTTATTAATGTTTCCTAACCAAGGACATCAAAGTAATTGTAACTTTAACTGCTGACTTGTAACTTTGGTATTTTTTCTTCTGGAATTTTTCCTTTTCTCAAACAAAAATATTTTTGCAGCAAAGTAAATCTCCTCCTTCTGAAAACAGCTGTCTAAACTTGTGATTCTGAACACTTTATGTCTGTTTTGCTAGACTTCAGTTAAATGTGAAAAGTTTTTATTTTGGAAATGAATACACAGATTGAAGCAGTATTTTTGACTGTTATTGATGTTATTTGTTCAAACTTGAAACTTTAAAGCCACTCTGTTTCTCATGTTCCCTTTTCCCCCTATTATTATTTTTATAATGCTTTTTTCTCTTTACCACATAAGAAAAATAAGCAGACAACAGAACCTCTGTGTTCTGCTACTCATATGCTGAACACATACACTCTTTATGCACTGCAAGTAGGACATGAAATCCAGCTGGTGTTCATTTCAAAAAGGAGACACTAATCAACCATCCTCTTTAATAAAATGGCACAAGAACCCTCCCAGTTGTATTGACACTGAAGATGTCCCCAAAACAATGAAACTGCAATAAGATGGCAAAAATAGCTGTGCCTTTATGAATGTGCATTTTAAATGCATAAACTTTGAACAATTGCATCTTTTTTGGCATCGTGTATTATGGCAAGGTCCGTGATGAAGAGACAGATGCAGTGATATGTGATATTAGTTCCTAGATTCAGTTGCACAAACACTACTATGATTCTTTTGTTGTTAAAATCATATTAACCTGCAATGTTTCTTCTCTTTCTCTCCCTTACTATATTGTAAGGTAGTGATTTCAAAAAAAACAACAGGGGGAAACAATAATGAAGTTGCAGGGTAGATGCTAAGTGGTCTTCACTACCTGATTGCAGAACCTGGCTCAGGACAGGGTTGGGTATGGCATAAAAAGCAAATTAGTACAAGGAAAATCACAAAGGTAGGCTGATATTCTCTTCTCAAATGCACCTCTCTTTTTAATGGCGTGGATTAACAATTGTCAGGGAGGGGAACAATAATTTACATTACTGCTGAAATTGAGATCTTTCCCCGAGTAATCTCTGATAGCCAACAGTCAATGCATAAACCATAAGACAAATGTGTCCTTATAAATCCAATCTGTTTTATCGTCTCTTCTCTTTGGGTCCTCTGTTATTTCAATTGTCATTGCTTCCTCTAACTACCTGTTTCTTTTTTCAGAGTCCCCCGTACTCCCTGTTTTTATATACATACTTTCATAAGAATTCCTTTCTATCCACTCTAAGCTCGTGGATATGAGTGGTTGCCAGACTCCATTTATTACTGGTGGTGTTATTTTAGTCTTTTGCTGCTTGCTGTGAAAAAAGGCAAGAGGCTTCCTTTACCCAATTTGCTGGCCTATGGCATAACCAGACTGCAGGAGTGCAACCAAACATGGCAACAAGTGGCTGAAAGAAAAGGATATTTCTGCTCCAATTTCAGCAAGAGAAATGGTTTTCATTTTTGTTGCTTTTTTGCTTATTGTTTCCTGGATGTATTTTTGCAATTTCCATTTGAGTCTAAAAATCCCAAATACCTACGTGAGTTAACTCTTGTATTTCTACAGAATTGTGAAGTTATATACCAAAAATGCTACCAATTCTTATGTAAATTTGCATTTAATATGAGAAAGGGATTAATTATTAAAGTCTCAAGATTTTCTTTGGAAATTTATGTCTTTGGAGATGCTGAATCATTCTTTTGAAGTAACAGTGAATGCTTGCTAGATTTCAAAGAAGATAATAAAGAACATTAAAATTTGCTTTAAAAATACAATTTATATGCTATGAGTTCTCTAAAATAAGCATGACTGACTGTGGGTGTACAATGAGAAACAGAATTTCTGAGGAGAAAAGAACTAATTAAATCCTTCAAAATGTCATATTAATGATTAGAAAAGATTTTTGTTTGAAAAGGCAGAAAGTGGTAGAAAGTGAGCTGTTCACAGCTTAATTTATGGTTTTAAACCTAAAAATAATAATCTAAAAAAACTCCTTGTCCTCCTCATTTGAATAGATAACTTATATCATTGACTTTGCAGCTAATACCAAAAAATTTGTTCATTTGCATTCCATGTAGAGAAGCTAGCCCTGCTATCCTCAAGCATCTGTTTAAACAAAGGGTGATAGCAGATCAAGAGCAAAGCTAAAACTGGAGTAATTTGCTTTATGTGGAAGAGGTAAATAAATATCCCACTGTACAGTGTGGTTGCAACAGATGACTTCTGTCAACCTACAGCTGATTTAAACAGCTCCTGAAGTCTTAATCTGTTTCTTGTCTCTCCCAGTTGCAGTTTGCTCTCTTTAGTTGTCCTAATCAGTCATTTTTAAGACCCTGCTCTCAAATAGATGAGTCAAAAAAGAGAAAATGAATCCTGTACTTCTAAGGTGTTCCTTTTAACATACAAAATGTGTATCTAAACTTGTAAAGAGGCCACACAAACAGCTCATCAAGAGAAAAGGTGAGAAACCAAGTTTTTAAGAGTGAAGAACACTCATACTATAAAATGCTTTTTGCAATCAGGAATCATCCTAGGAATTGCATAGTTTCCTTCGATCCTTTGTGCATTTCTTAAATTTCAGCCAAGCAGCTTTTAATGGGGGTGTTTGGCTGGTTTTCATTTCCTTTCAGTTCTCACATTAGTACAGGGGAAATGTATCCTTGTGGAATGTGTTTCAGTATTATTTACAATAACTAATCCCAAGCATGAAATACTTCCAGCTAACGAGCAATATAGATTAAAGGCAGATGTCTGCTGAAACCAGGAATTTGGCATTCATCTCATAGCAGCATTTAATCTGTGCTGCATGTTTACTTCTGGGTATGTTGATTGCCAAGTGGTTGCAGTTCTTTTCTGTTGTAGTTTAAATTTTAAAAAAAGGCCTTCATCTTGGAATTGTAGAATCATACAGTATCTACTGAGTTGGAATGGACCCACAAGGATCACCAAAGTCCAGCTTCTGTCCCTGCACAGGACACCTCAAGAATCCTGCCATTTACCTGAGAACGTTGCTCAAAAGTTTCTGGAACTCTGTCACACTTGGTGCTGTGACCACTTTGGGAAACCTGTTCAGTGCCCAACCACCCTGTGGGGGAAGAGCCTTTTATGAATATTCAATCTAAATTTCCCCTGAAACCTTGTGCCCTGCAGACACATAGAAAAGCAAAACTGGTAGTGCTGATCAGTGTTTCATGCATTTAGCAGAGAACATAAGGATATCTGACATCTAGAAGATGCTTGAGGCTGAAACTCAGCAGGAATTTGATTCTGGGTAAACCTGGACACTTGTAAAATGGCAGGAGTGAGCTGGCAAGTTTAGAACCAGCTGAGCTCTTCTGTTGCAACAGCTTAATGATGTTGAGCATGTGTTAGGCTTCCCCAGCAAACAGAGAAGTGGGTGCATGTGTCTCTACTTGGAATAAAGAGGTCCTGGGGGACAGTCAGCAATTGCTCTGACTATTTATTGTCTTCTGACCCTGCATGAGATGCTCTGGTGCTGTGATCTTTCAAAGCTTAGGTCTAGCCAGAGTTGGATGCTGAGAAGTTGGTTTGTGTTGTGCTGTGTCAACACAAGGCAGAGGGGATCCCCAAGCAAACAAGATATCAGAAAACACTAACTAAAGGTCAATATTTAATTATTTCTAATAGAGGAATAGAAAGTAAATAAGTAAGAATAAAAACAACTTTTGGCCAGAAACAAACTGAAGCAGAAATAACCAGCACTGGTTTACAGCTGAACAATAAGCAAAACTAGCATATGAAAAGAAAAAAATGAAAAACAACTTAGAGGCATTGGAACAACAGGAATTATTTGGAATTACTTTAAGTTAGAGGCAGAGAGAGAAATTATTAGAGGAAGCTAGGAGAAAATATGCTTTCGGGGCAGCTATTTTTGTCTGATGACATTGGTGAACAGGATTTTATTTTCCTAGCAAACATCCTTTAGCTTTGTTAAGATAGAGAAGAGATTGCAATGGGATGGTTGGAGGTTTTTGAGGGGCATTGCTGCTTTGTGTTGCTAATATTGACCATATACTAATCTAAAATTACTTTCCATATGGGTACATTAATTTTTCTTGAAGATCAAAAGCCAAAAGACTCGGAAAAGAGATCAAAGAAAGATAAAATATGCTGAACTGTCTGCTTTGTTTCTACAGCAAAGACATTCTTTAGAAAAGTTGAGTGGCAGAGAGGAAAGTAGATTGATATACATTTTACTGTTTTGATGTTTTCTTTAGGAACTTTATTCCTGGTTTTGTTTACTGAGGCTGTCTTTCACTAGGTGGAAAAAAAATGCTGTTTCCTTGCTTATTGACATGGGTGGGATAGGCTACCCAGAGGCAGGCATTGAAAGGAGCAGTGAATAGCAGAGAGCCAGTCCACCCACCTGTGTGGGAGTGTGAAAGCACATGTTTGTTACTCAGCTGGAAGCATCAATTGCTGAGCTGATAGCGGGGAGCATTAGCATGTAAAAATGTATTTATTCCCTATGAATTACCTAGCAAGAAGTGGGTAGTTGGAGAAATACCTTATCATTGCAGAAGGCTAATGACTGATGTCATTACCAAAAGCAAAGACCATTTTCTTTCCCTTTGTGTCCTCAGGTGAAGGGAGGCAAGGTACAGCCCCCAGAGCAGCACATCCCTGTTGCCTTTGGGATGGTTATAACTTACAGCTCTGTTTTGGCCAGCCACATGTTGCACTGCCATAGATCTCTGAACTGTTTGCTCTTTATTCAACAGATAAGAACCCATGACTTTTTTGAAAGTAATATAATAATAACATAAACCTTTACAAATTAGAACAGTTATTGCTTTCAAAGGGATGCTTAGACTCCACTCTGAGGTGTGCTGAATGTTAAGTAGTCACTAGGGGGATGTAGGAGTTCTGGATGGAGCTAGGGTTCATCTTGAATGAGTTTTTATCACAGCATTAAAATGCTGCTTCATCAACAGCAATTTTTGAACTTTACCTGAAAGTATTGCACTTCAGGTAATATAAACTTAAATACCCTCTCTTTGGCATTTCTTTTGAAAGAGCTGGGCTTTTTGCCTGAACAGTTTCAGATTAGTTTTAAGCAGTAGATCTTTCAGAGATAGTCTCACATATGGACCAAATTCTGGGAAATGTTTACTTCTTTAACGTATCATTCTTTGTTTGAGTGAAAAGCATCTGAAAATCATTGTCATGAGCAGAAATTGAACTAAAATGAAAACTGCATCTGGTAAAGGGAAGCCAATGTTTAACCTCTACTTGTGGCATGTGGACAGTGCTGACCAAGGGATTGCTTTGTCCATTACTGAAGGCAGGGGCATGAAAGACCACAGCGTAGTTCTGCAAGCGTAACAATTCCACAATTCCAAGAAAAACAACAGAGAGAGAGTTCAGCACAGTACCAGTCAGAGATGGATTTGTAGGTAAATATTAGTGTGTTCTCCGGATTGCACAAGTTCTTCACACCTGTTACTCTGTTTTATGGAATGCCCTATTACCTTTTAGACAAGAGCTGAATTTTGCCTGCAACATTAAAGTCCATTTACAATGGTCAGCCACTTTTCATTCTAAAACATAAAAAACAAAGATCATTATTAAAGGACAAACATGGGAAAAATGATGTGAGATACCTACTAAAAAACCAAAAAGAAAGTAGGGGTCTGAAATGTTTGGCCGAGAATAACGTGAAACTTTAATGATCTGATAGCTATGGAAATATGTGAATTCGTGTCTGGTGAAAGCAATGAAGACTTATGAAGGTGTTTCATAAATCATATATATCAGTTACAAACTAAGGAATAATTCTGTTGTTCATTTCTCACTCCTGTAATTCAAGGAGAGTACCTAAGAAGCCTAGAGGAAAATGTGGAAGTTGATTCAAATATCTGAGCAAGGCTGTTCCAAGTCTCTATTTCCAGGTGCTAGCTCAGGGGGTTGTTTTCCACTATAATATGTGATGTTCTGCTCTCCTTGCTTGTAGGCACCTGTTTATGCTGAGAAGTCTATAACAGAATCTGGCAGTCAGCCATCCCAAACTCCAAAGTGATGCTTCCTCATGTTGTTTTACCTGAAAAGACAAATTCATTGTCTGAAATTTACTGACAACTCTTAGATGGCACTGGAAGAGACTAACAGCACTCTCTGATCTCTAGACAGATATATTCCAGAACAGAGCATGTACATAAAAATATTTACAGTGCCAAACTTTTATGAATAAAGTGCTTTTTATGAAAAATAAGTAAGCAAGAAATATCATTATTTTGGCTAGTATTTATGACCAATGATGTGACCTGTGGGTTTACAAATGAAGGTACAGCTGACTACAGGGGAAGCAGGTTCATTTCAGCAGCACACAAAATGCTGATAATTCATTAGACTCCAAACTTTCAGCTACAAGGTAGTTCTAATTGGATGTTTATTCTTTCTCCTACAAATCACAAAAACATGGTGTATATCAGGCCTTTATTTCTTTTTGCAGTGTTAGGTTTTTTGTTTCAGTATTAATCCCAGGCTGCCTTCAGCTTTCACGTACTTCCTTTAGCCTTTCAACAATACTACCAAATTTCTTCTCTTGTAACTTTTCAGTTGTACATGAAAAGTAATCCAAGGCTTTTTAATGTGCATATTAAATGCATGCAGCACTTCTATTGTCCCTCACCAAGGCTGTGATTTCCATCTAATGTAAATAAGTAAAACTCAGCTTTAACTTCTCATGCATATACATCCAGACTTCAGTAAAGTAGAATGAAGAGTTACATAAGGAAAAGAAAGGGAAGTTTAGATTATGACACATGTATATAAAATATTTATTTGGTCTTGATTAAAAGCCTCAAATGATGCTTATATTTTGTGAGGCCTTGCCTAGGCTATTTTACTAAACTTTGAAGATTTCACTTTCCAGTTTACCTCTTGATAGATGCTGTAGTGTTTATGTCAAAGGCTTAGAGATTCTTCCAGATCTCCTTCCAACATTCTGCCGTTGAGAAGCCCTGAAAGGAAAGGCTTTCTATTTTGATGTTTTACTCTTGTACAAATATTTTAGCAATACACTGCATTCTTTGAAGTCCACAGGAAAAAACCTTGTGAGTTCCATGGGAGGGAGCTAGCTTGAAATTTTTCTTTGGTTTACACACCCTTGAGCAAATTTTTGCTGCAATTTTTTTTAAGTACTATAGATATTTTTAAAAACTTATGTCCATGTGCAGTGTAGTGAGGAGTAATGGTTTCTTTGATTCTTTCTGTCAAAAGTTAGTGGCATGGTTAGTTTTTTAGGTCTTCTTAGTGTTTAAGTTTTTGTCATAGACCAAGCAACTTAGACCATTCAGATAATTTCAGAAGTAGATGTTCTACCAGATTTCAAACGATAACTGGCTCAGAAAAAAAAAACCAAACAAATATAAGCATTTCCTACTTTTGTTCTCTGAGAAGAATATGTATGTTAGCCTTTAGTTTTTAATGAAGATTCTCTATTGCTTCTTCCTTTTCTCAAAACTTTAGAATGAAGTGCCCAATGTCTCTGTTTCTCTTGGCTTTGTTGATGGGAGGTTTATAACCAGCATTAGTCTGTGAGAAGTTCTACGTGGAATATTGCTTTTCTATTTTGGAAATATTTTGTAGCGGTAACTACAATACTTTTACTGTCACAAACCCCCAGAAAAAAGCTTCAGGGTTAGAAAGTCTGACAGCCTTTGGAATAAAAACTCTAGTAGCTATGACATAAGGGACCTTCTTTATATATCCTGTCATTACACAGGGATCACTAACTCAGGTTTGCAATGAGCAACAGTAAATCAGTCACCACCACTGCGCTCGAGCATTGTCAGCAGCTTGTTTTTCTCATCCATTTAATACTGGTTTCCTCAGGCCCTGAATGGACTCTAACAACTCAATAGTTAAGATGTCTGGTTGAAATTGTGTAGCCTATGGCACCTACCAAATCAAAGTAATGTAATAGTTCTTTCTGGTCTTTAATTTTTACAAAGATGGGAAAAAAGAGTAACAGCATAGTGAGCAGAAAAAAACCTATCAAATATCTGGCAAGAACCTTTTAATAAATGAGAACATAAGAGAAACACAAGAAATAATGTCCTTTTGAGTGAATAACCCTTTACATCTTTGAAACATGACTGCATTCCCAGTTAATAAGGCTAGAACAGATATCTACTAATGTTTTCCCTCTTTCCTGTCCCCATATCACATCTTCTAATGTATATAAGCCTCTGTCATAAAATCTCTCCCAAAAGAGGCTTTCATTTTGTTAAACCAAAGTGAAGATTCATGTAATATGATGTTATACAGTTGCCTTAAAGAGACCAACATCTGCTTTAATGATCTGACCAACAGTATATGTTCTTGGTTAAGTTTATAGATAAGGCAAATAATGGGCAGGCTACTCAGGTCCTTCTGGCCTTTGCCATCCGTGCTGACTAAAATGATCACACTGCTAATGATGTCCTTCCCTTGACTGAAATACAGAGGCTTGTTGTTGTTACTGTTATAGTAATATCATTAGGATCAGTTCTTGGTTGTGATATTTGTTTACAATGTGGCAATTAACAGTTATTTTGGCAAGGTAAGGAAAATGTTAAATGTTAAATGAGGATGTACATTGTACCACTATAACAACATTAATGGACCAATAAGTTAAATAAGAAATTGGGAATAACTTCCTTTGCACTGTTTCTTCATAAAAAGGACTGAACAGAGGTTGTTTTGGTTTCTTACTTCATGTCCTTGCAGAGGAATGTTATGTAGCTTTTGGTCTGTGAGAGGTGAGACAGAGCTCAGAAGGGTGGTGAAACTTCTCAGGTTTTGTGATTGGTGCAATTCTTTAATCTTTGTTTTTTCTAGTAACTATTTTCTGGCAAACCAGTCCAAGTGATTAGCATTTATTCTTTGATAGCAGCACAGCTACAGGTCTAAAGGAATTCTGATTCCATGGCCTTTGCTTATCCTCTATGATCTCCACCCAGTTATCACCACCTGTTTGCATGACTGCCATTTACAATCTCATGTGAACAGCAAAACCAGACAATTCGTGCAGGAGCCAGGGTGCAAGCCTGAAAGTGGAGAGGGACCTTTTCTAATGGCATGTAGTGATAGGGCAAAGGGGCCTGGCTCTCACCTGAAAGAGGCAGGGGTTGATTAGACACCAGGAGGAAATTCTGAGGCTTGTGAGGTGCTGGAAGAGATTGCCCAGAGAAACTGTGGGTGCCACACCCCTGGAAATGTTCAAGGCCAGTCTGGATGGGGTTTTGAGTGCCCTGGCCTAGTGAAAGATCTCTGCTCACGGCAGGGGTTGGAACTGGGTGGTCTTCAGGGTCCCTTCCAACCCAAACTGTTCTATGTGTTTCTGAAAGAGATTTTTTTTTCTCTGGGTATCCTTTTTCATTTCTTGTGTGCCTGGTTCTTTGCTCAACTTCTCTGCAATGAGCAAGTATGGTAGTCCTGGTAATGCCCTGAATTTGTCCTCTTGGGTTGTAGGGGATCTAGACTACTGAGCAAGTCATGATTTGGTTCTTATTGCTCTCAGTCTTTTGCTTTATGGATCACACCAATTAAAGACTAAGAGGAACAGGTATTAATGTGAGAGTTCAAATATATTTTGCTCTACTTTTCCTCTCAAATAATGTCCTCATTCCCCCTGAGGTTGCCACTGTTGATGGGGAAAAAAAAAAAGACCACACAAGAAAGATGTCACATTTTCTTCTCTTCCCTTCAAATACTATGCATCAAATTTAAGTTGAAAATAGGTTTGCTCTACATCCCTTTTATTTAAGCATTTCAGTACAGATTATGTCAAAAATATATCACAGAAGAAATAGAAAGCTTCCTATGTACTGAGTATTTTTCTCTTGTGTTATAAAATGTCTCACTTTCTTTAAGGAAAAAATTTTGCATGCAGAAGGGATTTTGAAAAATGTCCTTTCCTGACTAATATATTCTATACATATAATTTTATTGCATTTAAAATGGTATTACTTGATTTTAGACAAAATCTACCCTGACTTCATCAAGCATACTTTATTTCAGAATACCCTGTAAGTAAAAAACCCCATTCCTGCATAATATTTTATTTTTAGCTTCCTCTGGTGAAGAATGTGCTATGGTACCAGAAAACAATTTTAAAGTGCCCTTTAATTTTACTTGCTTTCTGCAACACCCTTGAAAAACTCATAAAACGTATTCCAATGGGCAGAATGATTTCTCTTTGTCTAGAGTGTGCTCTGCTTTGCAGATGACAGCTGAGCTTGTCTAATCAAACTGAAACTGGTACACTTACTGAACAAGGCTGGGCACTTGTTTATGATATGAACCAAAGACAACTTTGGATGTATGTTATGGAATGCCAAATAGATAAAGACGTTTCCTGACACTGAAATGAACTGCAGTTTTGCCTAAGGAAGCAGCACGTGAACTGCCCTGTTGCTTTCAAAAGCAGCCCCCACAAACATGAAAACCAAGCAATTGAAGTCTAAATGGTTTATCATAATTTGAGTTTAAAAATTGTGCTAGATGAGTTTTTGTTTTTATCTCTGAGAAACTGCTAAAAAATAAGGTTTTGGATAGCTGTTTACTTTTACTTTTCTTCAATGATTTCATACAATTCCTAGATTATCTCTCTTCCTATTCTTCCTGTCACTGTTTTTGACAGGGACAAATGGCTGAGGAGATGCATGAAATGCAGGTGTCAGTTCCAACAAAATGCTGCAGAAAGGTGTATGGGAATAGCTGTCAGTAATAACAACAGTCCAAAAAAGAGTTTATTTCTGTTGGTCACTCATGCATCATCTTTGAATGAAATATGTTTTGTTCAAATTCATCAGATTTTCCTTCAACAGTCTTAATATTGCAGTAAAGACAGGTTTTGTAGGGGTATTTTCTGCTTGGTTTTTTTTTTTTTTCTTTTTTTTTTTTTTCACCTACAGTATTTAGTATATGGATGCTGAAAAAAATTCCTGTATTTGATGTTATTTATAATATAATGTTCATACATTTTCCCCAAGTGTTTTCCATTTTCCTTCCTTCTCAGAATTAATTTTCTGTTTATGGTTTGGAACCTAGCTTGTTAGTTTCCTTGTAAAGTTTACAAATAACTCTGAAAACATGTGAAAGTTAGTATTTGTTTCCTTTACTTGAGAGAATCAACTGATGGAAAATTTCAGAAGTTTTATGATGTCTAGAGCAGACAAACTGCTAATTTGCTTGGGTTTTGTGTACCTACTTTGGAGGTTGTTTTTGGTTCTTTAGTCATGAATGGAAAAGGCAGCCATATTAATTAAATTTTTACATAATTCATATCTATGCATGTAATTATCTAGAGCTTACTGATTTAAAAAGCTGCCTGCTCTTGACTTCTACTCTGCATGGGTTTTTTCTGTCATGATTTTTCCACTCTGAACTGTAAATTGCCACTGAGCTGTTTTCCATCATGCCTTTCAAACAAGAATACACCTGCTGCACACAAAACTCCTTTGCTTTGATTTCAGTGAAGTGTTTTGTTCTGCTCTCTAAATGGCCATTCTTAAGGTTTGTCTACTGATTAATGTAAAATGAAAGGCATCTTTCATGCGCTGTTAAGAAAAAATAATCAGGGAGAGGAACAATAGATGAGTTTCCTGCCTTTCCACAGACACTACCTGCCTTCTTATTGGCAGTATCATAGCAGAAGGCCACCAGGAATAGAAGAAATACAGCAGATATGAATTCCTTGCCTTTCTACAGGAAATGTTTTGTCCCTAACTTGCACACACCCTGACTGTCATAAAAAATACATTGGTTTACACTCTTCTGATGTTTCTAAAGCACAGAGTAATGGGGATTGCATGCTACAGACCTTCTCCACAGTCAGAATGATGTTGAGCATCTGTTCCCTACCAAATCCATTGCAGCTTTAACCAAGACCTGAGCAAGTGTGTCTATTATCTTTTCCTTAGGAGATGCCTCCTTGAGGAGCGTAGAGTTACTAATTGCGTTCTTCACTTTGCCAACTGCTGCCTACCCTTCACGCCTTCTTTTCTCCCGCTCCCTGTCGCGTTCCCCAGCGCTTGGCGGGAGCGCGGGGCCGGCGGGAGGCAGGGGGAGCCCGGGAGCAGCG